>JAMAKP010000104.1:26184-56377 GCA_023628455.1 Chaetomiaceae sp. B2702 | reverse complement strand
TGTTCCGGGGTTTGTCCCCCCCCCCCCCCCCCCCCCCCCCCCCCTTTTCACAACGGCTTCAACGAACTTCCGTGAACTGACCACATACTGTCCCCGACTTCAAAGGCTCAAGGCCTCTATCAAGCTCTGCAACTCCCCTTGCCGGGAACCGCCGCCGACGTCGGCAGCAGCGACCACACCCGCGAGATTTTGATATATGGCGGCAGTACTGCCACCGGCCTGCTGGGCATTCAGTTCGCCAAACTCTCAGGCTACCGCGTCGCCACGACCTGCTCTCCCTCCAACTTTGCCCAGGTCAAATCCCTCGGCGCGGATGGCGTTTTTGACTACCGCTCGCCGAGCGTGGTGGACGAGATCAGAGCCTGGAGCAACGACGCGGACGCCTTGACACTGGCGTGGGACTGTGTCAGCACCGCTGACTCGGCCAAGATTTGCGCGGGTGCGCTGAGCAAGACGCGCCAGGGGCATTACCGGTCGCTATTGAGGCTTGATGACGAGGTTATCCGCGAGGTGAACGAGAAGGTGGATAATGGGCATCGGTTGACGTATACCATGTTCGGAGAGACCTTTGAGAAAGAGCGGGTGGTCCCGGCTATCCCGGAGGATTATGAATACGGGAAGATGTTTTGGGAGGTGGCGAGCGAGTTGTTGGCGCAGGGAAAGGTAAACCCCGCGAGAGTGGATCTGAACCGCGGTGGAAAGGGGTTAGAAGGGGTGTTGGTTGGGTTGAAGGAGCTGAGAGAGGGCAAAGTAAGTGGCGAGAAGTTGGTATATACCCTGTAAGGTGTGAACCAGCGTGCTTGGTTAATGAGTCCAGATATACTAATGCATTCGTCCCCGGCAACCTGAACTGGATCGATCATACCGCGCCCCGCGGAGTTGATGGGTATCTCGTAAGGAATGTACAAAAGAAAGAAACACCTAGACCAACGCCAGCCCTACTACACGTAACCCCCGATTCCCCGCCGGGCGGTTATGAGGCAGCGAGGGCGGCGTTGCCTTGCCCTCCAGTCGATTGCATGAGGTTGTCTACCACCTGCTCCAGGAGCGCCTGGTGCGCACTCGAGAAGCGCATCTTGACGAATGGTTTCACCAGGGCGCTGCACTCAATGTTGGAGATATCAACTAACTCGTAGTCGCCGCCCCCGGGCCTGACTTCTAGCTCGGGTCCTTCCTTCACCTCTCCTCGCCGCCTCACTTGATAACTGCTCCGAACCGTGACACCGCCCTGCGCGTGCGCGCAGCACCGGACGCCGTGCTCGTTGCTCTGGAAAACACAAGGGATGGCCACTTCTTTGGTGGCCCAGGAGCCGACGCCCGGGATGATCGGCACCCGGTCGTAGACGATGAAAGCTTGTAGGTTCTGGCCGTCCTCGCGAAAAAACCGGTCGTTCACCACCTCCTCAACCTCGACAGGGCGTCGTTCGTATCGATCGAGGTAGGGGTTTGGCGTGATGAGCGCCTCGTATGTTTGCAAGGCTGCGACGACCGCTGCCGGGGGTAGAGAAGCCGGGATGGGCACCCGCGTGATGATAGTAAAGGGCTCCGGTGGTGACATGGCGAAGATCCAGTCGAGGGTGAGAGATCCCTGTTGATGCGACGGATCCCCTAAGTGCTCACGAAAACACACACAATCATCGGCCCGGGGAACAGCGCCCGGTGCGAGTCGAGACCTCGCCTTTGTCCGAGGAGGCTTTGTCTCGTCGTGGTCTGCCTTGCTCAGCCCAGCCGGCAGGCTAACAAGTCGAGTCTGTCAAAGAAACAGGGTATTGGAATGGAGAGCGTGGGAAAAGTTTAACCGGCGTGGCGATGACGGGCTGATGAAGGCAATTTGTTGATTAAGCCTTCAGCGTCACGATCGCAATAACAAAGTTTAGCAGAGAAGAGGGAGTGTAAGGGCGCAGTGTGACAGTTATTTATCGATGATACAAGCCAAATCAGACGTTGTGGACATCTCACGTCATCAGACCGAAGTGTCGGAACTTTTGCCCACAGGGCACTTTGTTGGGTGAAGTCGCTGGACAGGTCCCCCGTTTAGGTTTGGGGGCGATGGTGGGGAAGTAACTACAGTACCTTAGTTAGCGGGCGGGAAGAACCGCAAAGCACGATTATTAATAAGCAACGCGCTCCGAATCTCGTCATTCATCAAACATGGTTCATGCGATGCGATACAGATTAATCGGGTAAATTGCGCTCTTGTGTGCACTGGGCTGCGCTTGATTGCACTGTGTACGCGGTGTTGTCAACGAGCTGGAGAAGCAAGGGGCTATCTGAAACAAGCTTGCGGTGCTACGGAGTAATCGCAGCGTAGCTCAGGCCGCTTCTCATGTTTGAAGCGCGGGGCTGTGTGTGCTGTATGTACTGTACATACTTACGCAGTATGAGCCGCCCAGTGACTTGTCAGTCCGATGCCGTCACCTCGGATGGTAGTAGTGTCAAATCCGGGCCTCATTGATGGGACCTCTTTTGATGGAGATGATAGAAGATCCGCACATGGCGTACAGAGGTCGTCGCCTGACCCGAGGCTGAGAAAGGTACACCTACAGGTACGCACCTCTACATTGCCATGCGCCTGCCACCTGCCGCCTGCCTCCCTACCAGCGACCTGCGACGAAAACCTCGACCCACGCCACTTCACTTAGTTAGGTCGTAACCCAGCCTCAAGTCGCTCGATACCGCATCCGGCTGCAGCAGGCCGACTGGGCAGCCAACGCCGCGTCAAGTGAAAAAAAATTTGCGCAGCTGAATTCCACTTCTAGAGAGCGTTATTAGCCAGTCGCGTGTTTGCTATCTCGACAACGAATTCTGGCGGTGAAGAAGTATGCAAGCAAAGGGCGACAACTTCGGCGCGTCTCAGCCCCGTTTTGGGCGCTGACGACCCATTCTGCATGCATGGGTGGGGCCAGGGTCCCTGATGCGGGAGGTCGCAACTGACAACCGAGCAGAGCCAGGCTGATGCGGTCACCGCACGGAGACTAATCTGTGCATACATCTACTTCAACCTCAAAACCATCATCATAGGGGCGGATGATTGCAGAATCCGAGAGCAATATTTCAGATAAAACTGGCGCCACTGACCCCTGGTTGCGGGCTGTCCACGGGTAATGGTAGAGTGCGCGGCCCACGCGACTGGCGGTTCCTCGTCTGGGTCACAAGAACGTCTACGAAGGCCGAAGTCGTGTATGTAGGTAGGTACCTATGTACAGAACCCCTGCTGGGGTTGGTTGGTGGAGGTGATGCCCCGCAGCGTTCACGGGCGATACTTGAGATTCCGGTGCTCTTCGCGCGCATTACACGGTAAAGTTGTAGCCGACACCTTGCGATAGGCGCATGGCTGCCCAGTCTACGACATCGCGGTACCCGCTTCCGTCCGGTCGCGGACACGATTCGTGGAAGCAGTTGCGTGTTCTGCAGCTCGCGATCGGGCTGCAGATATCACTCGGTTCAGAATGCACGACAGGGCCTGTCAGTGGATGCGGTGCCAGCAAGATCACGGAAGGCTCAAAGCAAAGCGGGCGCTCTACACATGTACTGCCATCATGAGCAGCGGGGCGCACTCTATGAGGGTCTCCCGTTCGCGGAGTCCCGAACAAAACGGCAACGTGTGCTGGATTGGGCCCATCTAGCTTTAATCTTTCTTGAACGGGGTGACAAGGTCTCGGCTTCCTTTGCCTTTGAGAAGACATACGAGGCAGAATCGCAATAAAATAGAAGCGATAGCCGCTTCTCAAAGCCCTAGAGCAACCGGTCACAGTTACTTCCGTGCTCGTGACACGGCGGGCATCTTGGAAGGTGGTGTCCAGCAGCAATGGGAGCAGTTGTCACAGGGAGTCAAACTGTGGGGTCAGGGTGTCTAATAAGTGGAACTTAACCGGCCGTGGGTGAAGTCTTGCCCGTGGGCTTCCCGCGGCAGCAATCAAGCATATTTTTGGCCAAACTGCCTGGTGCACGTGGGCATAGACGGTATAGAGCATTCCGGATACGCTCAAAAAGCTCATTTCTTGCCTCAAATGAAGAGAAGATGACATGTCTCTATGATACCGCTGTGCGAGGATCCACACGTAAGGAAAATTACAACACCGGCAGGGGCCCGGGTGGTTCATCCAAAACGGGAATGGGACCCCCATCCATCCCTTGCGCACGCCAGCCAATGGCGGCCCCTGAACCCAGCCATCCGCGAAGGATTCTTGACGGCTGAGGGTGGTGACAGGACGCAAGTTCGCCGGTATTTACCCCACATGACACACCCGCGGAGTGGGATGGTGGCAGGGATGAGGAGAGAAGGTTTACTAGGTGAAGGGATGGCATGGCCTTGGTTTTTGGATATGATATCCCATAACCGGACAGTCACCCATTTACGTCGAGAACCAAGATCAACTTTTCTTGTTCGGCCGAGCTTGCCAATTCCATCCGGCCGTTGTATGTACGAAGTACAGACCTGATCATCGACATCCCTGCAGCAGTGCTTCCGCACCCGCTGCCGTCCGGTTGTGCTTGCAGGAACCAGGGGAGGGGTGTCCGCCCGGGTGCTCTCGGCCGTGCATGAATACCTGAATTGGGTGACCTCCGCCTTTCTGTTTGACGATCGGGCTCCCGGCCACTCACACAGCAGCCTTCTTTTTTTTTTGCCTTCGCCCAGCCCATTTGTTCGGCGCGCCGGCAAGCGATTCGGACAGGGCATCCCGGCGGTGTGGTGGCACGACGCGGGCAGCCTTGGGACAACACGCCAATCCCCATCCTCTCGGCGTGTCTTTCAAGATCCTGCCTGGCCATTGGTTCCAGTTACACAGTCGTCTGCTGTGGGCGACGAATCCTTTTTGCAGCCGCAGGAGACGGTGCTCCCGAAAAAGGGGACAATCCGATGAAGCGGTCTCGAGATTTTGGAAATCTTTGACACCGTAGCAACCGGCTGGTATTCAGTTCGTTTGCGCCGAGGAGAGTCCAGGTGGCGGCATTCGCGCACGAGACAAACGGCGTGCAATACTCGGGAACGTCCAGCCTCGAGCCTCGCACCGCGGTTCGTTACATACAATCGCCCTTTTTTTATTCACCTCTGCCGGCCCTCGACTGCCAGGCACTGCAGCACCACATGCGTTTGACAACAGCAAGCCGGCGTATCGTCACCGTTTTCGACCACCACGATGGCCACCTCCGAGGTTCTGAACTTTTTTGAAACCTCGCCAGGCCGCTCTCTTCATGGCTCCTCAGCCACCGGGAACTTGACGGCTGCTATTGGATGGGATGAGCGGCGCGGACGACTTTCGGACAAGGCCGTCTTGGAAACAAGACTGAGCCTCATTGCACAAACCTGGGTAGAGCTGTGTGCCGGTTTCAAGGTAAGGGCTGGAAGAGGACCCTGTGTGTGTTAGGCGCATTTATTTCCTCGACATTTCACGAGCCTCAAACGACTGTGAAGACGGCAACCCGAGTGGCGATTGGATTTGGAGGAGCATGTATCGATGAAGGACTCAGGAGGTTCCTAGCAGCATCGCTAACAGATGTTTCAATACAGGTGGCGCAGCCTAAGTTAGCCCGTGGCTCCCTGATCATTCGAGACATCATCCCCAAATGGACTGACCCCGTACCGCTCGACAACGACCTCGACTCGTTATCCACGGATCTTAGCGATCCAACCGATAGCGGCGCCTACGCACATCGATGCCAATCTCCTCTGAGCGGCCTCACCACGGCAGAGCCAGTGCCTGCGAAGTCCGAATCCCAAAGGAGACACCAAAAGGATGACCTCCTCAGCGACCCTGCCACCAGCTTATGGATTGACCTCACAAGTGAGCAAGGATTCCGGCAAGCAGCCCAAAAGAAAAAGAAGAAGGCTGGCCCAGCGAAACCTTCCAACAATAACAACAGCAACAACAATGCTAACGATAGCCCCAAGAAGGAAGAGGACGCTGGCGACGCCAGCAACGGCGACGCCGGTGGTGATGCTCCAAGCGGGGATGCTGGTGGCGGTGATGGCGGTGATGGCGGTGCAGGAGGCGACGGAGGTGACGATGAGAAGGAAGATAACAGGAAGGAAAAGCTGAAAGAGGAAGAGAGGAAGGAAGAGAAGGACGAGACGAAGGAGGCTGAAGCAGAACCCCTAGATGCGTGGGACTCGGTTGCTGTTGGTAGTAACAAGAAGAAGAAGAAGAAAAAGGGTAAAGACGCCACCGCTACTGACCCTTCTGCCGCGTCAGAGGAAAAGGATACAACGGATTTTGGGTTGCCCGCCGTGGAATCCGGGTCAGGAAGCTTCGACGCATTTCAGGATATTGCGCTGAACGAAAAGCCCGCACTCGACGTTCAGTTCGGCTCTACGGACACGAAAACTTCATTCGGTAGATGGGGTTCTGGTTGGGCCAGTGTTGGCTCTGGTTGGGGGTTCGGTAGCTCAAAGACTTCTACGGATACCAAGACTAAGGACGCAATTGAGGTCAATCCTTGGGGTGGTGGCAAGGCCAAGAAGGGCATGATTGGCTTTTCGTTCGGCGCCGTCGATGAGGCAGATGGAAATGATCAGGAAACCAAGCCTGCTGAGGCTGAATCGAAGAAAGACGATGTTGGTGGCTTTGGCGTTCCCGCGGCAACAAAGTCCAAGAAGAAGAAGAACGCCAACCTCTGGGGCCTTGAACCTGAGCCCGAACCCGAGCCCGAACCAAAACCTGAACCTCCAGCTGAAACCCCCGCCCAGGTTCCGGATCCGCCTACCGTTCCAGAAGATGACGGCTTTGCCGCTCCCATCAAAACGGGAAAGAAGAAGAAAGGTGGATCGGCCATCGTCGAGGACACGAAAGTTGAAGAACCTCAGGTGGCAGACGACGCCTGGGGCTTTTGGGGCGCTAAAAAGAAGCCAAAAGCTACTACTGAAGAGCCCAAACCCGCGGAACCGGATCCCGTACCCGAACCCGAACCCGAACTAGAGCCTCTGACGAAGCCCGAGCCAGCTGCAGACGCCACTGCCGACAATCTGTGGGGCTGGGGTGCTGCCACAACAAAAACGAGCAAGAAGAAGAAAGGTAAGGACGATGTTACTGACGAGGCCCCCAAGAATTCAGAGCCAACGCCGGAGCCCGATCCCGAGCCTGAACTTGTGCCGGAGAAGAATGAGGAGGCTATTTGGGGCGTCAGTACCTCCAAGAAAGATAAAAAGAAGAAGGGGAAGAACACTGTCCCAGATCCCGAGCCGCCCAAAGAGCCAGACCCAGACCCAGACCCAGAACCTGTCAAGGAACCGGGGCAGAAGAACGACGATATCTTGGACTTTATTACGTCAACAGGCAAGAAAGACAAGAAAAAGAAGGGTAAAACGAAGGAGCCTGCGCCTGAACCTGAACCAATTAAGGAGCCGGAGCCGGAGCCGGAACCTGAGCCGGAACCTGAGCCTGAACCCGAACCCGAGCCCGAGCCCGAACCGGCCCCAGAACCACCTCCGGAGCCACAGAAGAAAGATGAGGATGTCTGGGGCGTTAGCAAGAACGCTAAGAAGAAGAAGAAAGGCAAGAGCGCGCTTCCAGATCCTGAGCCACCCAAGGAGCCCGAGCCCGAGCCGGAACCCGAGCCTGCGCCAGAACCAGAGCCAGAAAAGAAGGATGACGACGGCTTCTGGGGCCTCACTAGCTCTAAGAAGGACAAGAAGAAGAAGAGTAAGAAGGGGCAAGCGGAGCCGGAGCTAGTCAAGGAGCCTGTCAAGGAGACAGAGCCGGAACCGGAACCGGAACCAGAACCAGAACCAGAACCAGAACCAGAGCTCGAGCCCGAGCCCGAGCCCGAGATTAAGGAGGAAGATGATCTATGGGGTTTGTCCACCTCGAAGAAGGACAAGAAGAAGAAAAAGAGCAAAAGCAAGGATGCAGATGCGGACCCACCCCCAGCCTCTGAACCGAAACAGGAGGATGACTTCTTTGCTTCGCTTGGTAGTTCCAAGAAGGACAAGAAAAAGAAGGGGGCCGTTGATGAAACCCCGCAACCTCCCGAGGAGAACAACAAGGATCTTATTGATCTTGGAAAGCCGGCGGATCTGGATAAAAACGACTTCTTCAGTTCGTGGAGCACTGGGATCGATAAGACAAACGAGGAAAAGCCGGTTATGCCAGACACAATCGAGGAGCCTGCGGCGGATGATGCATGGGGCTTGACAACATCGTCCAAAAAGAAAAAGAAGGATAAAAACAGCAGCAAGAACGCCCCTATTGAGATCATTGGATATACGGATCTCGAGTCTCGGCAGCCAGACTCGATCGAGGAAACCAAAGATGGCAAAGTCAACGACGAGGATTGGGGAGGATGGGGCACCAACCCAAAGAAAAGTAAAGGTAAGTCGAATGATGTGATTGCGGGCCGCACTCCTTCCAATTGACCTCGTTGGACCCGAAGCTGAAGCATACGCAGGGAGCAAGAAGCAGACCGTGCAGGAGGAAGAGGAACGCAATGCTCAGGAAGCTGAGGAGCAGGCCAGGCGGGAGGAGGAGGAGCGGCAGCAGAAAGAGGAGGAGGAGCGGCAGCAGAAAGAGGCTGAAGAACAAGCAGCTAGGGACGCAGAAGATGTTGAAGCGGCAAAGGAGGAGGAAGAACTGGCAGCACTCAACGCCAAGAAGATGAAAAGGAAGAAGCTGACCAAGACCGACCAAGAGAGGTTCGGCCAGCTCACAGCAAGTATCAGGAGACGGGCTGACGAAAAGGCCACACGGGAGGCCGAGGAAGCGGACCGGGAGCAACAGAGGAAGGAGGAGGAGGAGCTGGCTGCTAAAGAGGCCGAGGAGACAGCGATCCGTGAGGCTGAAGAGGCTGCGGAACGGGAGCGTCAGGAGGCGGAGGAGGCTGCGGAACGGAAGCGTCAGGAAGCGGAGGAGGCTGCGGAACGGGAGCGTCAGGAGGCGGAAGAAGCCGAGGCGGCGGCAGCGGCGGCGGCGGCGGCTGAGGCAGCATCATCGTCAAAGAAGTCTAAAAAGTCCAAGAGTAAGAGCAAGGAGAAGGAGAAGGAGAAGGAGAAGGAGAAGGAGAAGGAGAAGGAGAAGGAGAAGGAGAAGGAGAAGGAGAAGGAGAAAGAAAAGAAAAAGACCAAAGGTGACGAGGACGACGACTTCAAGGATGTCGACCTCACAGCTGAGCAAATCGAGGAGATACTAGCTGAGGAGCCCAAGCTTGAGGAGGCAGAGCTGCAGACGACATCCAGGGACATGGAGGTACCTGTAGCAGCCGCTGACGACCCCTTCAGTTTCTGGGGCGCCGCCAAGAAGCCGAGCTCCAAGAAGAAGTCCCGGCTAAGCTCGTTGCTTCCTGAGGCAGAGGACCCTCCTCCCCAGGCAGCAGCCCCGGAAATTGCGCCTGCTGAGTCATCTCCGCTTCTGGAAGCTGCCGCTGCGGCCGCGATTGGGGCCGTCGCCACCGAGGTGTGGCACGACACCGAACCGGCTAAGCCTATGGGGAAGTCTAAGAAGGCTGTCGGCGGCAAGATCGCAGACCGTCTGCGCGCCTTCCAGGCTGTTGACGACGAACCAGACGAAATCCTGCCAATCGAACCGCTCCCTCCACCGCCGCCGCCGCCGCCGCCGGCCCCCCTACCAGTCGCGGAGGCTATCTCGCCACCTAGAGAGGAGAAGAAGAAAAGTTCCAAGAAGAGCAAGAACAAGAACAAGGAGACCGTCATCGACGTCGACGCGTTTGCATCAGCTCCGCCCCCTCCACCGCCGGCTCCTTTCGTTCCACCCCCTCCCAAGTCTGGCTTGCCCGGTAGCTTTCCGGTCAGCGAGGAGGAGCACCACAATAGCGACTACGGCTACGATGATGAGATAATTCAGATCGTCGATATGTCGCCTCCAAAGAAGAGCAAGAAGTCCAAGAAGGCTTCCGCGTCTCCTGGAATCATCGATGTCCCTCCGCCACCGCCTCTTCCTGCAGTCCCTCCACCGCCGCCGGCAGTTCCCGACGCGCCGCCGATGATGACCCCGGCAGCAGTTCGCTCATCAAAGAAGGAACGGCCCAAGGTCAATCGCGAGGGCTCGTCCTCGTGGGGTACGTGGTCGGCGACCCCAATCAAGGAGTCGAAGAAGTCGCCGTCGAAGACCAAGACCGAAAAGGAGCCCGGCTCACGGAGGAAGCCCTCCTCAGCAGATAAGGCGGAAAAAGCTGAGCCATCATCAAGGGGCTCTGGTTCAGACAAGGCGGATAAGCCGAAGGCCAAGGAACCCCCGGGCCGGTTCCCCAGTGTTTTTGCAAGCACCCCGCCCCTCTCCCGCTCGATGTCGACCCGCGAGAAGCGCCACGCCGGCAGCAAGTCAAGTTCCCGCAGGCATTCAGTCGATACGAGTGGCGGTTTGATGAGCCTCCCGCCTGAGGATATGTCAGCCAAGGCCGCGAAGGTCCTCGGCGTTGGTGCTGGTCTCGTTGGTGCCGGCATCGGCCTCTCTAGATCTACCAGCAGGCGCGGCCGAAAGGGTGAGGACGACGCCGCTCCCGATGACAGGCTGATTTCTAACTCTGTTATAGCTGACGAGGACGACGACATTGTAATGGTCGGCGCTGCCGATGCTACTCCGAACCCCGAGAAAACCGATCGCCGAAGGGCCAGGGTAAGTCATGCCCGTTCACCGCGGCGGACACAGTTCAGCTAGCAGATAGCTAACATCTCACTTCAGCAATATTCGCGAGACGACGATATCGTTATGGTGGATGTCGCCGACGCAACACCCTCGCGGCCTCCCCTCAAGCGATCTAACTCGAGTGCTAAAAAGTCCTCCGGGTTCTCCTCGCTATTTGGGGGCGTGTTCAACACCCCGAAGGGAGACAGGGCGGATCCGCGCATGGACCCGCGTTTTGAACCGCGCTCGGAGCCGCGCCGTCGCGGCACCTATCCGACAACAGACGACGAGGCAAACAAACGAGGCGAGGAGACGGACGCCGAGCGGGAAGCACGCCGTGCCGCCCGCCGTGCCCGTCGGGCTGAAAAGGAAGCCGCAGAGCGGGCCGCAGCAGGACAAGCCGCCGAAGAGGCGCGCCGTGCTAAGGATGAGGAGCGTCGCGAGCGGCGTAGGAGACAGGAGGAAGAGGATGAGGCACGTCGGCAAGAGGAAAGGGAGGCCCGTCGGGCCGAGAGAAGGGCGCAGCGCGCGCGGGAGGATGCAGAGCGCCGCGCTGCCGAACAGAAAGAAGCCGAGCGCGCCGAACGTAGACGACGGCGTGCCGAGGCGGACGCGGCTGAAGTCGAAGCCGACGCTCGCCGTGCTGCCAAGCATCACGAGCGCCGCCGCAGCTACCAGCCCGAAGACTCGGGCCGCGAAGACGACGAAGAGCGTCGTCGTCGCAGGGAAGCTAGGCGCGCGGCCAAGGAAGGAAGGGAACGAGAGGAGAGGCATTCTCGACGCAGACCCGAGGTGGTCGATGACTACGTGTACCCGAAGGCGTCCCGCGAGAACACTGGTGGTTCTTGGCCACACTCGGGCACGTCATCTTGGGTCAAGGAGCACTCTGACGCCCCGCCACCTCCTGAGAACGGCGAGGGTATGGCAGAACCCCCGCCGCCTGAGGTTGAGGTTGTCGATGATGATGAAGAAGCTCGGCGCGAAGCCCGCAGAGCTAGGCGCCAAGCCAAGTACGCCGAAGCAGTAGGCATGACGCCAGAAGAGTACGATGAGGACAGGCGCCGGAGGAAGCGCCGCGAGGATAGGGAACGGGAGAAGTACCGCGACAGAGATCGGGATAGGGATAAAGAACGGCGCACAGGATCGGACGGAAGTGATGGTCGGCGGGATAGCCGGCGGAACTCTTCCATGTTTATGGACACGACCCCGAGAAGCTCTTGGTGGAAAAGGCTGACGGGAGGCGGATGAACCACGACGACGATGGGCTCTTATGGTATGATGAGTGATGTCTGTGATACTGTTAAATGATTGTGTGCTTCTGTAGCGCGGAGTGTTGGGTGTTGGAGGTTCAGTCCCATATTTTGGTTGGTTGTATGCTGGCTGAGCAAGTATTTGGTTGCATATATAGCGAGCAAGGGAGCATTGGCCGGTTGTGTTTTCCCTTGATATCCCCTGCATCACGATGGCACTTGGCCAGGCCGCATGGTCACCCGCTGGAGTTTGGACTGGCTCTGCCTGCCTTGGCCGCATGGATATTGCCCATAAAACACACGACTTCTGTCTCGTTTGGGCTTGTACCGAGTTGGTTCCTTCGTATTCCGTCAGTTTACCTCAATCTCAGTGTCTCAGCAACCATTTTTCAAGCCCTTGGTTCGCTTTGCTTGTTTGCTCTGCTCAGCAAGTTTGTGATATCGCCCTTGAATGTATGTACATACAACAAGGCATTGACGTCCAGATTTCTGCGCATGCCTTGAGACGCCGGACAGCCCTTTATCACCCTAAACCTCCAGTGGCAGAACACAAAGAGCAAACCCCAGTTGCCTCCTACATTCAAACAAGGGCTGGTTGACGGTTTTCCATCCAATGCCTATAAAACTCGTCAAACAATCATGACATCCCGCCGAAGTCCGCCCACAATCATCCTACCACCCCCTCCCACACTGCTTTAACACCGTTAATATCAGACAATGCCCCAATCCCATCCTGTCATCCAATCTCTAGGCTGCACTGGGCAGAATCCGTAATTAAACAATAACAAGTTGAAGGAGAGTAGGAGCTAACTCGTCGCCCTTCCAAGGCGGAAAGTCGGATGCAAGTCCCGGCTCCAGCAACTTCGGGCCACGGCAGTGACTATCATTTTTGCTGTTTCCCGTCATTTCTTTTCTCCACCGCCTTTGACTAGCCCATCGGCTAGTTCCACGTTGCCCGGGATTATTCTGTTTCTTCATGCGCACGGTCACAACCACATCCTTCGAGGTTCGCCCTTCTTTGTACACATAGGAAGAGTTGAGGCAAATATTCATCTTTTTCTCTTCGAACCAATGTGCGTCATGTTCATCTCACCAATATGATTCAACTCGTATCTGTGGCGCTCGCCACCATCTCTTTCTCCTTTTCCTTAAGTTTCCGGACTCGCCTCTTCTCTCGCCATCGCGGGCCTCTCACAGTCAGTATCCACAGCACTGGTGAGAAAACCACAAGCACAAGAGCCCAAAAGGTGTAAGTCCAGCCCTTACCCAATGCTCTAAGCATCGACTCGATAAACGCAGTGCCTGCCGCGCCAAAAAGGCATCGCACCAAGTTGTTAGCGGCTACCGCGGTTGCGGGCGCCTCGGGGTATAAATCGACAAGTAGCGTGTTGAGGATAGAGAAGGAACCCGTGACACAGAGGCCAACGATGAACAGGAGAACCAGCGGACCGGCAAGGTTCGTTTCCGCTTGTAGGACCCAGCCATAACAAATGACTGCTGCGACGCCTGCTAACAGGAGCGGGTAGACAGGCATAATCCGAGCTTTCTCGATGGGGAACTCGCGTAGGTCATCGCCCCGTTTGTAGTCAATGGTGAAGCCAATTTTGCGCGCTATCCTCCTGTAGTTGGTGTCGAGAATGTAGCCCTGCGCAATGGCAGCCACGCAGCAACCAATTCCGTAAGGCAGATAGCAGAGGCCAATCTGCAGGTCGGTGAGATGATAGATATCCGCAAACTCTGTCGACAGGGTAGCAGCGATGAGGATAAAAACCAAGTAGATCAGAGTGTTGTAGAACAGCAGCAGGGCAAGATCTCTCTCAAGTGTCACTCTCAGAGCGTTGATGGGGTTGGGAAGGCGTAGCCCGCGCTTTGTTGCGCCTGCAGGGGAGTCCGCACGGTGAGATTTTTGACGACGGCGAACGAAGTCGACGATGGTCATGTTCCACCCCTGCGCCGGCACAGAGCCATTGCCTACCACCTTTCTGCAGGTCTCGGGCAACAGCAAGGTATATGGGACAAGCCAGGCTGCAGCGTAGATGAGGCAAAACCAGAAGATGGCCCTCCAGCCCAAGTACTCAGCGAGAATTCCGCCCAAAACCGGGCTGAGAGCGGGGCCGATATTGATGCCCGCCCCGACAAAGCCCATGTATTTGCCCCTTTCCGCGCTGACCGCGACGTCGGCAACCACAGCAAAACATAGCGACAAGGTCCCGCTGCTCCCGGCACTCTGGAGCATACGCAGCACAAGGAGGGCAGCATAGTGCTTTTGGAGCGCAAGGCCAAGGTTGGCAAAAATGTAGATGGCGAAGGAGATGACAAATGCCGGCCTCCTTCCAGCCATATCGCCGAAATCACCAACTATCATAGGGGCGATGGCTTGAAACACCATGTAGGTCGTCAGGGTCAAGTTGACGAGGTTAACCGACACGCCGAGATCTGCCGCGATGGGATTCAGGGCAGGGAAATAGATGTTGGCGGTCATGGGCGAGACGAAACTCGCACAGGCGGCCATGAAGATGATCCACCGTTTGGCTCGTTTAGAGAAGACGCTGTAGGCCGGGCCGCTCGAGACTTGGCGCAGTGACTCGTGTCCAGAGTCAGCCGTACTGGTATCGGGTGGCCTATTTCCGACGAACACAGCGCTCGGGGAGCCATCTTCAGCAACAGAGGACGTAAGAAGATTGCCTTCTAGCTCGCCAGAGCCAGCGTCTTGTTTATCTTGTGATAGTTGTTGCTGAGGACTCATGACGTTGAAGTGAGTGGTGGTCTTCTCCTCTCAGGTCCGGTGGTTCGGGACGGAACGTAGAGTACGACACGAGAACAACGAAGGCGTGTGAATACCGGGTCGCCGGCTCACGCAGACCAACGAGGGTAGCCTGCACTTGCATACCCGCGGGGACCAAACCGGAAAGCTGCACCATGATGAGTGCCACACGGGGATGCGCGAGCAGAGAAGTTGCTTTATTCCCGAACAAACCGCGAGCATCCGTGGGGAATAAGCGGGACCTGATGGGGAAGCCAGCAGGGCCATGATCACCGGAGCATTCGACGATTGGCGCTGGCAACGCCGGCTCGAGCCGGCATTGCGGTATCGGCCCCGGGATGCAGAAGAAAAGCAGGCCTGGTCAAACTCGACGGCCCCGGGCCGATGCCGAGAAACGACCCTAGCGTGGGAAGAAGGGGATTGGTGTCATTGGACCCCGGTTTGACACGATTCCGCAAAGAGTGAAGGGAACGTGCATTGTACGAGAAATAGCAGATCCCACAGCGTAGCTGAGATCCGATTGACCGAGCCTCTCTAGTCCGAAATCCGAAAAACGCAGAAGTCATTGTCACTCAATCATGGGCAGCTTGGAGTTCGTTCATGGAAGATGTTGGAAAACTGAAGCCAAGGATGGACAGTGGAGCAATATGCCGAGCGGGTCCGGGTTTGTCTCACTCCCACGCTTTGCCAGGACATCAGCCGCGGAAGCCACAAACCACCAGCCACACAGTGATCTGTACATTTCCGTCATCGACAAGCAGACACGTTCACACCTACCACTCCCTGGCCAACTTCGATTGATACCCGAGGATGGTGTCGCCATGACTGACCTAACAACGGCGTTTGACGCCCTCCTAAAGCGCCATGAGGCCCCGCCCACAAAAGCCTTCACCCTTAATACGGCCGACGAGTTTCTCAAGGAAGCGTATCGGATCGTGCGTCCTTGTCTGTTATCGCCTACTCCTGACAACGAGCTGATCATTTTGCGCTGCAGAACTCCCTGATTGCGCGCCTCCACACCGAACTACGAACTGTCCGCCAGGCATACCTCTCAACCGCCGCCCCACGGAAGACGCACTTGCGGACCGCCGCATCCCTCGCCGCGCCATCACAACATGTCCTCCTTACTGACCGAGACCGGGAGGAGATCGATGCCCATGCCAAGATGAACCTCCGCGATCTCAACGCCCGCATCCGCGCCCTCGAAGATGCGGAGCAGCTACGCCAGAATACCGAGGCAGCCTTACTCCGGAAGCGCTTGTCGCGTGGGCTGGGTGTTCTGGGGTCATGGGCAGCTGGCGACGGCGTCCGCAATGAACAGGCTGCTCTCGAAGCAGCCGCTCGCCAGCTCGGAGCGCACCGAGAAAGCGTCATATGGTTTCTGAGGTCACGGCTGCAGGAAACAGCGCGGACACAGCAGCGCATGATGGAGACACGCCTAGCTAGAGAGATGGAGAAGAACAGGAGTGTGCTGGCGAAGGCGAGGGGCCCTACCATGGCTATGGGTGCGCACGAATCTACGAGTAATAGCATGGGGAAGTCTCTAGCAGGCGTGACCTCCAACGGCGCGGGTGTTCCCTTGCAGGAGGAAGAACGGAAGAAACCCGTCGTGGACAGCCTGACAGAAGCTCAGAGGCAGTTGTTTGAGAAAGGCAACCACGACATGCTCAAACACCTAGAGAGCACCTTGGACAAAGTCAGGTAGGTTTTCTGAGTTTGGTACCCCTTGTCGCAGACCGCCTAACCAATGGTGCAGGACAGCCGAGAGCTCGCTCATCGAGATCGCCGAGCTGCAGAACCTGCTCGTCAACAACCTCGCTACGCAATCGGCGCACATTGATCAATTGGTTGCTGACTCGTTCGAGACAACCGAGGGTATCGGCAAGGGGAACAAAGAGCTCAAGAAGAGCACCGAGAGAGCGAGTCCCGCCCGCTACACCTTCTTTGCCGCCGCAGGCCTGTGCACCGTGCTCATTTTGTGGGACTTAATTATCTAGCCCATGACGCGCAACCCCCTGGAGTCTTTGACTCGAGATCCTGGGTGATCACAATGTATTTCCCCATTGATACCCCAATGTAGCAACCTCAAAAGACACTCGATCAATATGCGAGCAAACGGTGATGGATATGCCTGCTCTGAGGATGGTTGAGTGCGTCTGCGACGCACATTTAACTAGGCAATTTTAAAGACGCATGGTGAGGCTCGAGTCACTTACCTCTCGCTTATTATCCCTTGTAGGGTCAGTTGAAGTCCGGGGGGGGGGGGGGGGGGGTCAGTTAACTGCACCCTCGGGCGGACTCGAAGCGAGCTTCTTCGTCAGAGTCCCCCACCCGGTAATTGCATATGTCTTGCAGCCCATCAGTGTAACATTTACCCAATTCAGCAGGTAATTACAATACTGTCTTGGGGCCGCATGTGACAAGGCGCGCGCCTAACTGGAGCGGCGGTCTCCCAAGCTCGGACTCGTTCCCCTAGCGTCCTCGCACGGTGTAACCCCTGGATGCGAGCCCCTAGAGAAAGTCCAGGGGGCAGCATCCTTAACAGGGCAAGGTGCTCCGTTCCAGGCTTTCTGATGCTGCTGCCTCCAATCCGTAACGCCGCAAGGTAAGGTACCTGCTGCAACCCGCCGCATCCGCCTCACACCAGGAGTGTGCAGTTATACATGTGAGATTCGCCCGCGGCAACTGTGATTCCTGACAACATCGGTTCCCCCGATCACTTATTAACCTCTGAGCATCCTGCTCCACCTGGCCCGCTTGGTGCGTTGGGTACCGCGCCCTGTCACATGCAAGTCGTTGCGCCGACGAACAAACATTCGCCAGCGTTGGTTCTACGGCTAACCAACACGACGACAAATGGACCCAAACGCGCCTGCGGGCCCGGCCAAGCCGGACCGGCCGTCCACTCCCACTCCGGGCAGCGGTGCTGAGGCAGTCCACGCCGGAGGTGACCCAGTGCTCGTCCTGTCACCGGGGGTGACGCTCACCCTCGGAAAAGATGCCCTTCTCATGTCTGGTAGGTCTGCGCGGCAAATCATCCGATGTGATCATCAAAGCTAATGCTTTTCGCAGGCCAGCTTGCCACCAAACGCAGTCGGTCATGTCTGTGTATTGGAAGCCCAGGTGAGACCACCGCAAAGCCATCGATGCAGCCTTATTCCATTCTCACACTGTAACCAGGAGCCAATGGCACGCCGAACAGCATCCCCTACTACAATATCCTCTGGGCCGAGATCACTAGCGACCGCGGGTGGCTGCTGATCGACTACGCGGAGCAGACAAACTCACAATACGTGGAGGTCCGCCATGCCAAGTTCGCCATACCGGAGCTTGCCGTGGAGCAAACACCGGCAAACGTAGGCGACCAAGTTGCGCCTTGGCTTCGCCGGCTTTTGGACCGTGCCTACAGCGGCTCGGCCCCCCGCAAGCGTGCGTGGGTATTGGTGAATCCCCATGCCGGTCCTGGCGGTGCCGACAAGATTTGGGAGAAGGAGGTAAAGCCCATCTTTGACGCAGCGCGCATGCCCATGACTGTCGTACGCACCACTTACTCCGGCGAGGCGGTGGATCTGGCCCGGGATCTGAACATCGACGACTACGATATTGCCATCCCCTGTTCGGGCGACGGCCTGCCGCATGAAGTATTCAACGGCCTTGCCAAGCGTCCCGATGCCCGCCGTGCCCTGTCTAAGATTGCCGTGTGCCATATTCCCTGCGGGTCTGGCAACGCAATGAGCTGCAACCTATACGGCACCCACCGCCCAACCCTGGCAGCACTAGCCATCGTGAAGGGCGTGCCGACACCGCTGGACCTGGTCAGTATTACGCATGGCGGCCAGCGCACCATCAGCTTCCTCAGTCAGGCCCTGGGCTTGATCGCGGAGGTGGATCTGGGCACAGAACACCTGCGTTGGATGGGTGCTACCCGCTTTACCTGCGGCTTCCTTAAGCTGGTCCTGCAAAAAAAAACATACCCTTGCGATATCGCTGTCAAAGTCGAGATCGAGCAGAAGGAGGCCGTGAAGAAACACTATCGGCAGCTAGTCACACAGCCAGCAACCGAAACCCTCGAGAATCCTCAGCAACTTCAGAACCGCACGGACAAGCCGTCTAGCGGCGTCTCGTCGTCGCCTACCGATGTTGCTGCCGACAGCGATGATGGCCTGGGTCTTCCACCCTTGCAATACGGTACCGCCATGGACAAGCTGCCCGAAGGCTGGGAACTTATTCCTTACGAGAAGCTTGGTAGCTTCTACTGCGGCAATGTAAGTTCTTTTTCAAAGGACGAACTCGGCCAGCTTACCCCCTGCTCATGTTGTCTGACTGGATGATTGTATCTCAGATGGCTTATATGGCGCCCGATGCCAACTTCTTCTCGGCTGCCTTAGCAAACGACGGCTTCATAGACCTGATTATCACAGATGGCGACATGTCGCCTCTCAAGTCGATCAATCTCCAGCTTGCCGTGGAATCCGGTCATTTTTTTGACAGCCCACTCGTGTCATACCGCAAGGTCTCGGCATATCGCATTATTCCACGCAATCAAGAAACCGGCTACATCAGCATCGACGGCGAGTCCATTCCTTTCGGTCCATTCCAGGCCGAAGTCCATCAGGGGTTGGGCTTGACCTTGTCTAGAAAGGGCAACTTTGAGGCACCGGGTCCTCGTAATTGGGATACAGTAATCACCAGCGAGCGGCTTCTGGCGTAGCTGTGTTATCAGGAACGGCCATGAAATCACCCGTTGACGCCATGTGGTGCTTGCTGACACGAGCACCTTATGTACGGTCGGCCTTGCCCAGTGTGCCCATGTAATTTACAACTGGGTGTTGAGGTTGTTATTACTGGATGCTTCTCGTGAGGTTGGTATAATTTCTCGCCACGAAGACGTGCCGCTTGGCCCGGTTAGGAGAAGTTGAGGCTCGAAGCAAATGGTACCTCTATTAAGATCTCTAGCGTCGCATACCCCAGGCACCTTCGTTGGCGCATATAGATTGTCTACATCGTACCATACTCGAACATGCCGTTTTGTAAAAGTAAGGTATGGGGTAGATTTGCTAATATGAATCAATTCAATCAGATCATCTGGGGAAACCAGAGACATTTTGCTTTGATTCGCCATAGGAGGAGTCTAATCATCAAACCCGTCCCAACTTCCACGTTCCTCTTGCGCACTATCCATGTCTTGTTCCGCCAGCACCTCACTCTCGGGGTTCTTGTTCTCCGGGAGACGCTCGTCAGCCAGGGACTCCTTTGATCTCACTCGCACCGCCGGGCTTGTTGTCGCTTCCTCAAGAGCATCTATCTGGTCCGAAATCCTCTGGATAATATGTTTCGCTTCTTCGTCATCGTCGTCCAACAAACCCGCCTTCTCAGCCTCGTCAACCCAGATATCCAGAACGTGCAACCTCAGCCCCGCAGGAATCTTCTGCGTAATTTGTCTGTCCCCCTTCGAATCGGCAGCCGACTTAATAAACGCCTCTTCCTCGAGCGCGAACGGCCACTCGCCCAGGAGCCCCATCAAATCATCGACCTTGCTCGCATCCCACTCTGATCCTCCCTTCCCTTTTTTCTTTCTCGCATCACTCCCATTTCCCTTCCTCATCCACTTGAACCCGGCCCCAACGGCTCTCCTTACAAGCAACAAGAACTTCTCCATGCGTAGCACATCGATCCCGGTCCATTCGCGCGCCATGGTTGCCCAGAAACCACGCAGCCAGGTCACGACGGCTTCGCGGGGGAGAACGTAAATGAGATCAGCAAGCTCGTTGCAGAGGTTTTGTTGCGGGATTGCCCGGTCGCACATCCACAGCGCATAGAAGAGTCCCTTCCATAGCTTGAGCACATCAAGTGGAGTGAGTGCCGAGGCAACCTGTCGAGCGGAGAGGAAGGCATGTAGAGAGGAGAGGGCCGAGGTGCGGATCTTGCGGTCTGAGAAAAACAAAAGGGCGGCAGTTAGCTCACGGATCAGAGAGACCTTTACCAAATCGCAAATGGAGAAGCGCGGGGCAGACGAACCGCTCGAGGCGAGGTTTTTTATAAAGGGCATGCTCTGTTCTTGGGACGACATTGTGCCAGGTCTGTGTGGTTCAGGCTTGCCA
Organism: Chaetomiaceae sp. B2702; assembly: GCA_023628455.1. Classification (NCBI taxonomy): domain Eukaryota; kingdom Fungi; phylum Ascomycota; class Sordariomycetes; order Sordariales; family Chaetomiaceae; species Chaetomiaceae sp. B2702. The sequence continues at coordinate 35,688 of JAMAKP010000104.1, read as the reverse complement.
GTGAACTCAGCAAACTCGATGAATGGCGATTCGGTGCCCGGGCTGCTGAGAGGGAGTGGGTTGGAACGGACATTCAGGGTCGCGAACAGTGGAGGTCAACTGAACGATAAGATTGCAGATGCTGCTGGAAATCCTGTCCGCCCGGCAGAAAAACACCCCTTGCCGCCGCGGGGTGAAACTTCTGCGCTGTTTATTGGCCGCCTGAAAAGCGGCAGCTTCAGCCTCCGCTTCCAGTCAAGCCACAAAGCAACACGCATTGCATTCGCACGCTCATAGCGTGAGTGAATTACAGTATGGGTGCTGAGAAACAGTTAGCCAGGGATCCATAGAGACAGGAGCTACCGCCCGGTGAGTGTCTGGGATGGCAGACTTGCGTTTTCCTCTCAGTTTCGTCCATTCTTCTGGACAATGGCCTCAGATTTGAAACCATCCAGACAGGTATCCATCCACCCACCCCCGTCTTGAAGAAGCGCAAAAACCAGGAGCAGTTGACTAACGTTACTATAGCTAGTGGAGCCGCCAGATGGAGAAGGAGGTCCTCGGCAATGGGCGGACAACTCTGAGCAGCGTGTCTTGGCGGGCTGTCCAACGCCAACAAAGGCCTGAAGATTCCACGCGTCTCGTGGCCCTGGCATCTCACCAGACAGGTGTCCAAGGGAACACACTTTCGTCTGCTGACCCGTGCCGCAGGAAAATCACCCCAGCGAGCAAGTTCCACATATTTCATTACCCCAGCTATGGTCTGATCCATCAACCTCCCTAGCAATAGGTTTTGGGAGGGTTCCCGGCCTCGAGAAAGTTGCCTCGGCGTAACTCGGTCGCCCTCGGGCTTCACATGCACCTTGACGGTCGATGGTTGACTTCATAGCCTTGTCGCTGCTAGAGTACAAACAAGCATGGTCGTGCTCATTGCTCTCTTCCCCAGAAACCCAGTTAATCTGCCTCCGAAGTACCAAATACCGCATCCGTCCCAACTATTCATTCATCGCCCGCTCAGCAGCGACGCATCCTGATTACCTACTGTTCCGGATTCAGAGCGGGTGATTTGCACCACAATCGGACGACTCTCTTGCATGAATCGCACGCTTGCCCTGCGGTTCGGATCCTGCCATTTTGTCGCCGGGCGCGCGACCTTGATAACCAAAAAACTGACCAGTGAGACTGGCTGCAGGCAGCTGCTTGCTAACAACGAAGCGCCGCAAGTGAACGTCCCGTCCGCTGTCGGCTTATCGGGCTACGGGCTGTGCCACCGGTCTTAGCTACTGGAGCGGTTGCAGTGTCGCAGTGCAGGGGGAAGAAGGATCGAAACCGGAAGAAGCCCCAGAGACCCGTCAATTAAAATGGCGTCCGATTCGCCTCGCCGCACCACATCTCCCTCACCATCACCCCTCCCTTCGTCTCCCATCTCCCGGCTGCAAAGCATCGCAAACCACATGTCGCCGACAACACCGACAAGCTTCCCCCCCGAGGTGGTTCCTCAGGCCCCCGAGGACCCCCTCTTCGGGTTGATGAGGGCATTCAAGGCTGACACAAGTCCAAACAAAGTTGATCTGGTATGTCAGAGCTGACCCTGCTAGTTCTCCCGCGTTGAAAACCCCAACCCGCCATGCTGACGAGTCTATCCCAGGGTGTCGGTGCGTACCGTGACGACAATGCAAAACCCTGGGTCCTCCCAGTGGTCAAGAAGGTGCGCAACTTTTCGATTGCAGCCCCATCTCATCCCAGAATCATGTCACCAGGCAGCGCCACCCTAGCCCCTCTGTTCTATTTATCCGCCCCGCCATCTCCAGCTGTGTCTTGGCCCAGCGTGCCCCTCCCCCGCACAGTCCTGCCAAGCACTGAGCTAACAAACAAACCCCCCTTGGACATCAGGCCAACGAGATCCTGCGCAATGACCCAGACGCCAACCATGAATACCTTCCAATTTTTGGCCTAACGTCGCTCACGGATAGGGCCGCGGAACTCGTACTCGGAAAGTCGGCACCCGCCATTGCCGAGAAGCGCTCCGCTTCAGTACAGACCATCTCTGGCACCGGCGCCGTGCACCTTGGTGCCCTCTTCCTAGCCAAGTTCTACAAGGCTCAGGGCGCCAACCGAACCGTCTACGTCAGCAACCCGACCTGGGCGAACCACCATCAAATTTTTACAAATGTCGGTCTGCCGATTGCCACCTACCCGTACTTTAGCAAAGAGACCAGGGGGCTGGACTTCGACGGGATGAAGGCGGCGCTGGCGGACGCCCCAGACGGCAGCATCATCGTCCTGCACGCTTGCGCGCACAACCCGACGGGCGTCGACCCTACCCCCGAGCAGTGGCGGGAGATCGCCTCGTTGATGAAATCGAAGAAGCACTTTCCCTTTTTTGACACGGCCTACCAAGGCTTCGCCTCAGGCGACTTGGACCGGGACGCCGGCGCCATCAGGCTCTTTGCCGCGGAGGGCTTTGAGCTGGTGGTTGCCCAGTCGTTCGCCAAGAACTTTGGTCTCTACGGCCAGCGCGCTGGCTGCTTCCACTATGTGGCCTCTCCCTCCTCGGGCGCCGCCGAGGTCACAACGCGCGTGTCGTCACAGCTGGCCATCCTACAGCGGTCCGAGATCAGCAACCCCCCCATTTACGGCGCACGGATTGCCTCCATCGTCCTAAATGATCCGGCTCTATTTGCTGAGTGGCAGGATAACCTCCGCACTATGTCGGGCCGTATCATTGACATGCGTAAGACGCTACGGGCTAAGCTAGAGGAGCTAGGGACTCCTGGTCAATGGAACCACATTACGGACCAGATCGGCATGTTCAGCTTCACGGGGCTGAGCGAGCCCCAAGTCCTTAAGCTGCGGTCCGATTACCATATTTATATGACAAAGAATGGGCGGATCAGCATGGCCGGACTGAACTCGAGGAATATCGACTACGTTGCCTCGGCATTCGATACGGTGGTTCGGGAGGTGCGGTAGCTGGTCGGGCTTGCATCGATGGAAGGAGAATACGTTCCTCCGATGCGGAGGAGGGGAGAATGCTCTGGCAACACCATGAGTGGCGGTCCGCGAAACGGCAAATCGGGTTCAACATTGCACGATGGCGCGAGGACGATTAAAATATGTGTTATCTTTGGCTTTCGGACATCTGTTTCAACAAGTTCAAGATATCTAGAGCTAATTTCTCCTTGATCCAGCTCAGTTATGTGTCCTTTGCCCAGCAATTCACCAAGTTTTAAGAAGAGTGCAGTCACAGACCCGGTCAATGATCAGGGCCGTAAATGATATGATCAGTCTCGCAATACAGACGAGGTGTCAACGGAGAGGCGGGGATGCATCTGATTCGGGTCTCCCGATTTCAGTGTATCACAGGTACGGTCAGCAATGGAATGGGCACAAAAGCGTTTTCTCCACATACAGACTACTCCCCCATCCATGCAACCCGTCTACATGACTGTACTGCCAATACAGTACCTCCTTTTTTGTGGATTAAATATCAGCGTTGCGAGTTGACCGACCCCCTAACACCCGCGGCTCACATCCAGAAACCGCCCTGACGCCACCGCCGCAACTTCCGGGCTCAGCGGCCGGCCCTAGGCACGAGCTATGGTTGCCGGTTCTCCAACAACGCCCCTCCCTCCTCTTCCACTAAAGACGCGCTGCGAAGCGCGGCGCCGCCGGGGCTTCCTAAGCACCCGGCACAGTAGAGAGCTCGGCATCGATGACTTCCCTCACCTTGGGCGCCAGCGAACCCAATGCGCCGTCCAGGGCTTTCCGCAATCTGCCCGCCTGTCCAAGGACCCTAGCATCGTCCTTGTTGATAGCAAGCGCCGCCTTCAAGCAGCGCAGGGCCAGGAGATATTTGTCTGGAATTGGATTAGCAGACGAATACAGGAGGAAGAGTAGTCTGGTCGAGAGAGCGGCTTACTCCTGCGGATGAAAACCTCAAAGCCGGCGATTTGGCCTTCGATGTTCTTGGGACTGAACTGGAGCAAATGCACCAGGAACTTCATGGCATCACCAAGAGGATCCCCAGTGGCAACCAGCTTCGTCCCGGTCGGGTCATCGTCCTTCTTCTTTGTATCCTCGCCGTCTTTGCTCTTCTGGGCGCCTGCCTTGTTCGGGTCTTGCTTCGCGGCTTTCTCAGCAGCCTCCCGTTCCGCCTTCTGCGCCTCCTTGCGAGCCTTTTTGGCTGCCTTTCTTCTCTCGGCAGCGTCGTCGCCATTTGCATGGCTGCCCTCGAAGCCATTTGCGTCATTCTGCGGCTTATCGTGCATTGATAGGTAGAGGTTGACGGCGTCCAGGGCTGCCCGGAAGTAGAAGGGGTGCTCCCGCAGCTGGTCTTCCCAGCGAACCAGGTCAATGTACGCCCTAATCTGCCCCTTACGCAGAGAGAAGCTGTGAAAATCGAATTGGTCCTCCTGCCAGATGTCAAAAATGTTGAGCACGGTGTGGTAGCGCTTCAGAGCCAGGCCCAGATCGCCCCGCCGCTGCCACGCCTCGCCGTCCTCAGTCAGAAACCAAATGCACTGCATGTCAGTCAGATCAACCAAAGGGCCTCCGACTGTCTCTGCCCGCGTGAACAAGCCCATCGTAGTCAACGCCTTCTCGTTCTCATTGTTCCTCAATTGGTATTTGGCGGCCTTGGAATTGATATAGCGATCCCTCGTGTCAAGCGAGCGGGCATGGTCCATTGCTTCGGCAGCCTTTGCGGTTTCTCCCCGGTGCTTGAATATCCTGGCCCTTGTCATGTGGAAGTCGACGTTTTTGGGATCCAGCTCAATCGCCTTTTCGACATACTCGATCGCCTTAGAAAGGTCGCGTGACATGTGGTAATTGTAATGCTGCGCTAGGAAGTAGAGGGCTGCTCCTTCACCCTTGGAGCTATCGCCATTCTCTTCAGCGCCCGCGACCGAGCTACCGTTGTGTTCTTCCAAATACTCATCCGCCAGGCGAGGCAGCATCTCCTTCTTTGAAGTGTCCGAGTACAGGTGCTTCAGATTAGCAAAGGTCGATGGAACTCCCTTGTCAAACATCAGGGTCAAGTATGCCTTAGCGGCTGTGCGGAAGCCGTCCCCTAAAAAACAGATAAGCAGCGGAAGGGGCTACCGGACTCGTTGTACACCTACCGGATAAGAAGTCCAAAGGAAGACGCTTTGCGGCATCGCAACGAGGGTGTTTGGCCGCATAGTCATCATAAACTGCCTTCAGAGCGTCCTCGTTACCCTCTGAGATGTTCAGGGCGTCGATCAAGCCCTTGAAGTAATCTGGGTGTTCAGTGTTCCGATCTAGCAACACCCGGTACGCCTTTGCGGCATCCTCTTTCCGGCCAAGTTGCGCTAGGTAGCGTGCGCGAAGCTCCATGACAGCCAGCCGATCGAGACAGTTCTTGCACTCCGTTTCCAAGTGTTCCAATGCCCGCTCGATGTCCCCCATCTCGGCAATGATCGAGTTCTTGTACAGGAGCGCCTCCGAGTTCTCAAAGTCGGTCCTCAGGGGGGTGGTCGTGACGGATTTCTCGTAGGTGCTGAGGATATTCTCTGCCTGTTGAAGGTTGCCATCCAGGTGGTAGGCAATTGCAAGGGCTGTCCAGTTCTGGCGCAGCTGCGGTCTTGCCTTGAGCATAACAAATCTGCTCTGGATGTAGCCTTGGTAATCGCGCATCTGGACCTGCAGGACGGCCAGGTCGCGTTGGATCTGATGCGAGTCGGGCTCGAGCTTCAGGGCAAACTTGTAGGCCTTGATTGCCTCATCGAAGTTCTTGTTGGTGCGATAAAGAATGCCATAGACGTGCCAGCAGATGTACGATTTCATATCGATCGTCAATGCCTCCTTGGCAAGGGCAAACGCCTCCTCTGTCTTGCCCTGGGCATTGAGTATCAACGCCTTCATAGACATTGTATCTCCATGCTTAGGGTTCCTCTTCAGAATCTGCTCAGCGGCCTTCAGACCGCGCTTGTACTGCTTGTCCTCATAGTAGCGGATAACGGTACGGAAGAGGTTGGCCTCTCTCGTACTGAGTGTTTGTGGCATCGGGTTCGATTGCGGCGAATTCCGCGTGTGGGAAAAGACGGAAGTCAGATCGCTGCTTGGAGGGAAAGATGCTCTGGGAGGTCGAGATGAAGGAAGGGGTTAGAGAGCGCAATTCGGTTTTGTTGTGGGTTGGGCTTGGGATGTGAAACCCCGGAGAGGTACCGATGCAGACGCGGGCGCCGTGGGATTGACAAAGCTTCCGGGGTTGGGGCCCTAGTCCGGAAAATCAAGTTCGGGCTATAGCGAAGACGAGTCGCGCGATGCTCGCAGCTTCAAGCGGTGATGTATGTACTCGCCAGGTCTGACGCTGGTGTTGCACTTTGCAGAATGCGGCGGCATTGGGGATTGGACTTTAGGCTTGCCAAGTTGAGAGGTCAGCCCCACCACCATGGGGCCGGCTTCGGGCCCCTCATATTTTTTTAGCGGCCTGCGCAGTGTCCGCTGCGATTACAGGTAAGCTCCGGGACAGTCGTTGGCATCTAGACGACGCGAAAATGATGACATGTGTGAGAGCATCCTCCCTCGCTCCAAGTAACCTGGAAGCTCTGATGTACGGTTTATGCGAGGTAAGCGGCAAATGTAGATTGGAGGTGAGTATAACCCGGCAGACCGGTTATGGCTGTCTTTGACCACACACAACCTGGAGCCCTACTATGTAATAATATCGTACATTGCATATCGGTAGCAAGCAATTCGTACAGCATTCTATACGCACGACACAGGCGTAACACCGTGTCATCGGCTCCCTCGGGGTACGTCCTGAGCTGTTCGCCAGTCGGCTAACGCCTGTTCCCAAGCCCCGAAGGCCGAGTCGCCACATCTTCGCTGGACGACGTCCCACGTCCTAGATCGGACGATGCTTTCTATCCCCATCTCCTGCCGGAGAATGATGGCCAAGTGCTCGGTCCGGGCCTCCCGTGGAAAGAAACGCGCCGAGTATGGGTCTAACCTCTCGTCCACAACACGCTCCCGGTTCTTTTCATTCTCCATCTCCCTCAGCGCTCTCTCTGGGTCGTCAGGGTCGGGGCTCGTTGCGACCAGCGAACAGTAGCTCAAGACGTCAGACCGGACCTGCCACGACGGGAAAAGAACCTTGTCCTTGAACGCATCGCACGCTGACGCGTCTATCTGATGGGATAGCGGCCGCCGGGCAACGCGTGACGTCGATGTTGGGTCGAATCCGGCCTTAGCTGGCGTTTCTAGAGCATTTAGGTTTTGGGCAATGGTATCGTCGATCGAGCTTCGCGAGAGCCGCAAGAAGTCTGCCAAAAAGTCAGCCATACTAGCACAAGCGGAGACGAAGTCTAGGAAGGGTCCATTCATGCCTCGTAGAGCCGCTGTCGAGAAGCAAAACTGAGGAGTTAGTGGTGGCAAAGAGGAGGATTGGGTCATCACGTCCGGGTTCGAGCGCTCTGACGTTATAGCCTTTGCTGGGGTTGCAGCGTCCCTCGACGGAGCCGCTGAGTCTTTCCACAAGATGCTCGCCAGCGTGCCGAATGCCGGGATCGATTATTGGGAATACGGAGTTGCGGGGCTATGAGTAAGATTCTCGCTTGGGGGTTGCAGCCGTTCCTCGCCGAAGTAGATTTGCCTGGGATAATGGGAATCACAATCTTCGTTGTCAAAAGTCTTCTGTCGTCTGCGTCGATTACTCACCATGGTCGACAGTCCAATAACCCGTGGCGTCATCCCAGGCGTCCTCCAAGTGCTTTTGCGCATTCCGATTGGCTAAAGCTCCCTGGCGCTTGGCCGACAGCTCGCCTCTCTAAAACTCCGAACCTTGCAAGGGCCTACCTAGGTAAACATGTCCACTTCTACACGTCGCCGTTGACATTAACCAAGCGGCCATCTCTAGACACAACAGTTGTAACATCAGCACTATGAACGGATTCTATGCGCCGGTGCCGTTTTACGAAGCGACCCGTGACGTGTAATGTTCAGGAACATGGGATGTGATTCCTGGTACAGCTCCACCAGGCTCAGTGGGAGGAAAGTATAAATACAGGACCGCAGTGTCCTGGGCGAAGAAGCCCTTTTTATTTATCAGCGCCGATGGGGGCTTGACGCATTCGCGGCCCTAAAAAAGCAGCACGCTCGTTGACTCCAATCTTGCAGAACTCCCACGGGTGGTTGTGCATGTTCCCAGCCTGAACAGACAGCACTACAGGGGCAGATGGCACGACGCCCCAGCCTTGGGTGCTCGCGGACAACGCCACTTCATTCGCGCATCAGCAAGTAAGAGATCATCTCGAGAGGAAGGCATATCAAGCAGCTCTCTAGCCGACGGCAGGGCATGACTCCCATGATGGGGTTGCGCCGCCCGTGCGCTGCTGCCGGCGTTAGTCACTCTGGCGGCGTCGCCCGCGGAGGTCATCCATGTCCCGGTGTCGACAAGCTCCTGGGACTCGTGAGAAGATTGCCGAGTTGTTAGCTGGAGATCCCACGATGCCTACTAGTCTGGTACAAACGAAAGAACACGTCGGCCACATCACGGCGAAGGATGCTGAATCGACTGCATGCGCTGGAAAAGGTCGCTTGGCGCGCCATGGTGTTGCAGGAGTAGCCGGCCCGCAAAGCCGGACCGACTCGGGTTGCGTCCCACCGCTGTACCCTGCAAAACTGCCCAGCCATCGGGTCATGTCCCAGAATTCGAACGGCTTGTTTTCCGACTTGCTTCTGTTATACGAGCCCCACATATGTGCTGATGGCGTAGGCAAATAAAGGTTCCAGAAGGTGAGCGAGCGTCGCATCGTCGGTTCAGCAACGCAAAACGCTCTTCCACGTTCCAAAGTTCGATTCCCGTCGCCTATGCACGAGACTGAAATCGGATGTCGAAGCGCGCCTTGGCGGGCTGCAGAACCCAACACCCAGGAGAGGATCACCGGGCAGCCAGAGAGTCAAAGCCTGGGCAGCCATTAGAGCCTAAACTGCCACATGGAAATCAGCCAAAACCCAGCAATTTGTCCGATAGCCCTGCGCCCCCCCTGAGCGAGAGAGCGGAATTGCTACCATCACTACGTCGCAATCCGTCGAACGCTTCCCATCCGCCCGGAAACGGCGTGTTGGAAGACGAGGGTAAATGGCCGCCGCTGATGCGGCCCCTGGGCAAAGGAGGACGCGGCCCAGGGTTGGATAATCATCCACGATCCCGTCGCCGTTGACGCCGTTGTCCTGCGCGTTTAGGAGCGAAGGGAGGCATCATCTCGTCCTACAAAGAGGCATATCACAGTGTGGTCAGGGCATCGTGTATCTGTGTATGCACGTATGGGTTGGGAAGGCAACCCCTGCCGAACCGAGGCGCAGCCAGGGCTGTTGGTCTGCATCGACCGCAGCAGGGCCATCAAAAATCGGGCGCCGGTCGACGGCCGACGCGGTTGCACGTGAAGTGGGGGGGGGGGGGGGGGGGGGGCCGGTCAACACGGCGTTCCACAGTCGATTTTAAAATGGCGTTGGTAATTATTACCATTGGTGGCAAACCAACAAAGCCGCGGGCCCCGG
>JAMAKP010000104.1:0-26174 GCA_023628455.1 Chaetomiaceae sp. B2702 | reverse complement strand
CCCCCCCGGCCCGCCGCCCGCGCCCCCCCCCCCCCCCCCCTGTCATCACGGCGTTCCTCAGTCGAGTTTAACATGGCGTTGGTCATTCTGACCATTGGTGGCAATCCATCAAAGCAGCGGGCCGCGGCCGTGTCAAACATGGAGGTGAAGCATTGCTCGATTGCATGTCAATTTTGGGACGCCGGGGTTGCCGTCTGAACCACCAGGGCTAGCAAGGATGGGTTGGAGGTCTGGGCACGCGATATGGGCAGGCAACTTCGCGACAAGCAACTAAATCGGGGGTTTTTCTGTCGGGCATAAGCGATGCTGCAAGTCAACCTGTTTCATCTGGGTTAAACGGGCTGTGGAACGGGGGTGGAGAAAGCCCTTGCCGCCTCGCAGGTCAAATTTCGGAGCGTCTGTCTCCAAGTCTTCCCATCGAGCCAGCGCGGCTGGCGAAAATGGGATCGGGGGTAGCTGGCCGAGTAGACTGGCGTTTGTGTCAGTTAAGTCAGCGCGGCACCTGACAGACAGTTCCTCGCCAGTGCTCCTCTCAAGCCAGCACACTCCATCGAGCTGCGTGCATGGGGCCGCCCGCTGCTGTTTATCTCGCATATACCGGGAGCTGCGTGGCTAACCTGTCTGCTGCATGGCTGCTCTGGAATGGTAGGCGGCGGAAGCGCCGCGATGCAAGCCGAGCATGGCAAAGTAATGCCTATTCTTGCCCGGGACCGCGCCCTATCGACGCACCCAGCCGTGTGTGGCCAAGTTAACGGCCGGGAAGAAGGTGATTCCTCCCCCCGGGGGCCATGGCCCCCTTCCAACTGCTGGTCTTATGAATAGATGAATGATGCTGAGGCCCAGACAAGCACCGTGTCCAGATCCAGCTGGGTAGCTGGCTAGGTCGTCAGGTTTCGATGAACAGCAGACAAAGACGAAGGCAGTCGACTTCTTGGGCAAGGAACCGGCCGGTAATTGGTTGGGTTATCGCTGCTTGACGGAGTTTCATGTCCCGGCGATTGAAGTCTTCAAGAGGATGCGAAATGAGGACTGGCGAAGGTTGGGTGTTAGGTGATGTCCAAATTCACGTTCGTCAGGTTCAACCGGCTGACAGACCCTACAGAGTAGCTTGGGGAAACAATGGAGTGGCCGCTTCGGAACCAATACCATATCAATGGCGAAGAAGAGCTGTGTTGACTCCGTTATTTCTCCAGGGATCGTCAGCGAAATCTTCAAGCGACGTTCGTGTGAAAACGCTCGCTGCCTTTGTCTCCGATTTATCGGGCTAATCATGCGAGTGCTCTTCCCGGTTAGGGACCCGGGGATTGGATAAAATAGAATCAACACCAAACCATTTCTGGTCTGTGCATCACCACCTAATCGCTGCCAACTTGAAGTCTAGTGCAACCAGATCGACACAATGTGGGATTAGTGCAACGTCCCTTTTGAAGTCGCCGAAGTACGCCGATGGAACGCGGCCAACTGGGTGGCCGCTTTCCAGAAGCCGTCGATCCGATACTCATCAGATCCTGTGTGTGTCTGTAGACGCCGGTATGATTCTCCGCTAATAAGGTGGCCCAACTCATCCCTCCACTACAATACTTTGGAAAAGCTGTTGCTGTGTCCGCAGCAGCACCGTCAGGTAAGGTTAGGTACCTTAGGTAGGCAGGCATTGGATTGGGCAAAGGCACGAGCCATTTGCGTTTTCTTTGATCCACCCCCTGGTCCCGGCTGGCATCTCCAATGATCCGCCAATGGCCCACTCTTGCTTCCACTTTTTCCTCGCTCGCTTCTGCCCGTGTCGGCTCCAGCGAGGAGGGGTGGTGAAGGAAGAAAAGCAGGAGGAGATAGCCGACCTCGAACCACGCCGCCAATTCGTCGATTCGCCAATTTGTCACACCCAGTCTCCAGAGTCACCCAGGTCGGCTCTTCAATCTGGCAACAAGCGCGGCTAGGCCCGACCGTTAAAGAGGCCAGGCAGGGGCGGCTTGTCCACAACACCACTGAACTAAGGCGATAACGCTCACTCTCAAGGTTGAGCCGCTGTGACGCCTTGACGTAGTGACGCCGTCAAGTGAATGTCAACCCTCCCTCTTGCGGTTGATTCATGCCTCTGCCGCCCCTCCGAAGATCCAGGCCCACTTCATTTTCCGCGCTCGTCAACCTGGCAAGGGGGATCGAATCAGGCTGTTGGTCCCGGCCACCCATCCATAGGCGCACCACTTCCTGGGGGCGCATCGAGCAAGGAGAAAGCACACCGTTAGGTTAAGCTTTGGTCGCACAAAATGCGCGCGGGGCGGAAATCACGACGCAATGTGTACACACATCTCTCGGGGACAGGTTCAGAACTGGAATCCAATGAGACCAGGATGGTGCCTGCGGACCGGGGGCTCCTCACTCTGTAAACGCCCCGTCCAACTCCTTGGTCAGGGACAGGGGGTTGGTGGATCGGGGGCTGCGAGTCTGCGAGGTAGTTACCGGGAAGGGACACCGCGCCTTGCACCTCGCCAATCGATGTACCCTTGTACCTTTGTGGACTTGTGCACTCTGCACATCGTTGAATTTGAGAGAAAGCAGCCACACCAACAACAGGCAGGTCAATCCACGCAGGAACGCCGGCCCCGGGTCGCGTCTCTCCCCTTGTCGCCTTTTTTTAGGGCATGGAATCGTGGCTCCATAAAAAAATCTAATTAAATTCCCAATCATGGCTCAACCCCCCGAGACAGACCCGTTACGACTGCAGTCGTCTCTAGACTCGGTTCCTGTTCAGCCGCGTGTGCAGCCAAACCTCGACGCGCTTGTTGAGCAGAAACATCCTCACGGCCAACAGGTGCACCAGCACCAACATCAGCCACAGCACCAACAACCACAAAAAACTCATCATCAACTGCAGCAACGGCAGACATCGGGAATCGCACAGCCACCCGGCGTGCCACAACCCGACGAGACGCCGACCACCAACAGTGGGACCCATTCCACCGACACTCAGGGCGGACGTAGCCCTCGTACCGGCGACGAGAAGACCAGAGCGGATGGTGTCTTGCCAATCGACGCCAGTTCGAACAATCACGCGTCGGTTGCACGCCCCGTGGACCCAGCGCCCGCTATCTACAGCGCTCCGATCGACACGCAACACAACGGCGGCGCGCCGGTACCAGGCCGTCCCGACATGTCCAACACACAGCCGCCGCCCGGGCCTGCTCGCCAACCGGTGACATACGCGAGCCCGGCGCCCTACCCGCCCTCCGGGATGCCCCCCGTGTCGCAATACATGTATTCAGCGCAGTCAATCCCCACGGACCACTATCGGCCGAACCCAACCACGCTCCCGAGCATGCGAACGCTCGACCACCGGCAACCGCAGGCACAATCGCAGCACGGAATTCCACTGGGAGCGCACATGACAAGCCCAATGACGCCCGCACCCGCTCCTCCTCACATGGGCTACTACGGCGTCCACCCGCATTCCCACATGTATGGCCTTTCAGATCCCAACCAGATGCGCTTCGCGCTCGCACCCGGCTTGACCCACGATCCGCGCATTGCCTTGAGTGGAGGGAGGCACAAAAAGGTATCACTACGACGTCACATTTCCTTGAAGAATACCGCCGAAGGAGTCTCAAGTTGCTGACCATAGTTGTTCTCCGTTCTGCCCGACATAGGAGATCAAGCGAAGGACAAAAACAGGCTGTTTAACCTGCCGAAAGCGTAGGATAAAGGTGCGTAGTGGCCGCTCATTACTCGTTTCCATTCTGCTTTCGTTTCACAAACCCCCCTCCTCCCCCTCGGTGTAAATTCCAGGTTTGGTTCCGGACTGCCAGACCGCAGGACCAGCGCGCCAGGCCAGGCAAATCCAGGGTGCTGTAGGAGTCTGGACTGCTTTGACTTCGGCGCTCGCTCGCTTGTGGTCCCTTCGCTACCCAATCTTCCTTGGCCTTGGTTTGGAACTGCACCGAAGCGAGCGAGCGGTTGAAGCTCCATTCATCAGCCCACTTTTAGCCCTCCCATGAACCACGGAAGTTACCTATCCCCTCCCCCCAAACGGCGCGAGCGCCTAACCAATTCAACAATCCTCAACCAGCAACCCTTTCTCTCCCAATCCCGCGCCTACCTGGCTCTAACATGACTTGGTTAACCTAGTGCGACGAAGCGCACCCGACGTGTAACAATTGCAAAAAGTCAAAGCGCGAGTGCCTCGGTTACGATCCCATATTCAAGCAACAACAAGGCCCAGCAGCCATTCAGCCTGCTCCAAGCATTCAATCCCCCGCCACGCCGGTTACCGCCGTGCACGCTCCGCCCGTGCCATCTTCGGCCCCACACCCATACCAAACGTCGTATCCGCACCCGCTTCCATCCAGCATTACGCCCGACCCCGCCGTGTCGGCCCCTCCGCCGACCATCAAAACTGAGACCGGCTACGATTACTCGACTGCCATCGACCCGGCGCTACAGGGAACCGATATCGCAGGTGCCGCGGGTACACGGGCACCACGATATCAGCAAAACAACGTGGCCACGGGCGCGGGCCAGGGCACTGGTGACTCAAACCATTTGCGAGGTGGCATCCCCTCCCCTCCTTCTACCCTGTCTGCGCTTTCTCAGCCTCAGTCGCGCGAGACCGTGTCCGCTCATACAATTTGTCCAGCAAAGAAGATGAAGGTCGATGAGCTCATCACCCTGGTTGGCGCGCCCTCTCAGCCGGCAAGCGCACAGCCATCTACCGAGACGCTTGATGAGATGACGAAGTTATATTCCGAGGTATACGTTCCAGGCCTCACCCTTTTCTTCGAAACTCGGTGGTATGACTTCACAAAGAACCGAGCGAAGGCGGCCAATCCCGCAGCCATGCTCCACGACAATCAATCTCTCGTTTCCCTCTTCGCTTCCTTCATCCAAACAATTTCCAAGGTTAAGAGTACCGACCCTGCAGACATGGTCCATTCTGGCCACCTCGAGTCATCCTTGGTCTGGTCGCTCGCTCGCCTGCCTCTCTCAATAACCTTGCCCCAACGCCAACAATATCCGGAATTGATTCCCACCGAAGACGACCCCTGGGAGGTTCGGGGTCGCCTACAAGTTTTTGAAACACTCCTGGCGGGTGAGACTCTTGCAAGCAACCCTCTCACGTCCCCACCTGCCGGCAACATCCACCCACTACGCCGAAATGAGTTCGAATTCTGGTATCAACTTGCAAAGTATCTCCTCCAGGACCACTCGTCTGCTTCCGCCGCGGACGTCTCGACTAGAGAGCGGTGTCTTAGCGCGATGAGATCTCTCTTGGATGGCCGGGAGAACCGAGACGTCCTCTACAGTATCGCCGTGCTGAGAGAGTACACGGCGCACTGGGACGCCGCCTACAGCGAACAGAATGTGCCTTCGCACTTGGAGGAGACCGATCACCGTAGCAAGCTTGCTGTTGCGACAAGGTTCATTCGGGATGAGTCGACCTCGGCCGGTACAACCAATGTGGTTCGCCGCTTGGCTGATCTTGCTTACCGCGCGTTTGTCCGACCAGGCGTCAACGTCAATAGGGACAGGAGCAGGAACTAAGAATCCCAGCTGAGATGTTTCTTGGGCGTGTCAGTTGGGTTATAATTTATGTCAGAGCCAGTTGGCTTCCTCAATGGTATAGAGCGATTGGGAGGGTCCGCGGTTGAGGCGGACGGAATACCTCTCTTGAATCCGGTGCTGGATAGCATCATGGCTTTCTTCTGCCTACACGGGCTTTGTCCAAGCCGCTTGTACAAATACTATAGAGACACTGTGCCGGGTTATCGCACAGCGGGCGGTGTTGGCCAGCAAGGGAAGAAACGACGTCCGCGTCAGAGCTTGACCGGGCCTCACAATCCTTCATTCGGTCCACGAATTATTCCTGTGCGATTGACTGCCTGGGTAATCGCATCGTAGGTAATAGCTCTAGCCAGGCAGAAGTGAGTTCTGGGCATCTCCTTCGTGTTTGTGGTGACTGGAGTACGCCATGGTTGTCTGTAGCAGGCAAGAGAAGGGTGCCGGAGTATGACCCATTGCTGTTCGGCGCTCACTTTTCGGGGCTCTGCGATTCGTGCCCGTACAGAACCAGCAGCGCCAATACCGGGTGTGTGCAATCCTTTGGAAGGGTAACCCGTTGTCCATTGTGATCCAAGAACCCAACGGCTGTCAACGTATGGTGGCGCGAGCAGACGACGGGTATGAAAAGAGCTGTCAGCCCATAGCTTTGCTGCCTATCCTTGTCTATCGTTCTCGCGGTCCAGCGTATTCTTGGAACGAATGATCCGTGTCACATCCCTCCTTCATCATGACATTTCCAACTGCTCCGGTACAATACTTCGCAGCCGGCCGTCCTTGATAGCCATTCGAAGATTGCTGATAGCCCTGGAATAAAAGTCAGATAACTCCCGTATAGTACATCTTCGACAGGGGATGATCAGAAGCAAAGGAGTAACTTGCCACTCTTCCATCTTGGTCTCCGTTTCGACTGTCCAGGTACCCATGTGCGGGACCAACAGCACGCGGGGGCTCGAGAGCAGTCCTGGGTGGATGCATGGTTCATTTTCGTAGACGTCAAGCCCAGCCGAGCTTACTTGTCCTGAATTCAAGGCCTCGACAAGGGCTGCCTCGTCTATGACGGCTCCTCGTGCCGTGTTGACGAGCACGATGCCCTTTTTCATCTTGGCAAATTCTTGCCTGGAGATGATGTGTCGGGTATGCCTCTGGGGAGGGATGATTAGCCGTTGGAGCCAAAGGGGGTGTAAAGAGGAATGGGTTGTCCTGTGGGGGTTTAAGTCTCACATTCAGGGGCAGGTTCAAACTCAGCACATCGCTCTCCGCTAGCAGCTCGTCAAAGTCCACGTATTCCACCCCATGCTTCTTCTCCGTGTCGTGATCCAGCCGCGTGCGGTTATGATATCGGATCTTCATACCAAACACCAGAGCTTTCTTTGCCATATTGCGACCAATGCCGCCCATCCCAAGAATCCCAAGAACTTTACCCCGAGGATCATGTCCCAGAGCAGGAGGTGTCACACCCCGCCATTCTCCGGCTCTGAGGGCTGCCATGCCCACAGCCAGATTACGAAGGGCGCCAAGTAGGAGAAAGATACCCATGTCGGCCGTCGCATCGTCAACGGCTGTCGGTGTGTTGGACACGCGGATGCCGTGGGCGGTGCAAGCCTGGACGTCTACCTGGTCGTACCCAGCGCCATTGTGGCAGATGAAGCGGAGAGAGCGAGGGAGTGCGTCGAGAACCTCACTATCGATCTTTCCGGTCACTTCAAAGCTTTCGAACGTGCGGTAGGCCGCAGTGCAGCCTTCAAATGCCCCTGAGGCGGCCTCTTCTATGAAGTTGGCACGGCTGGTTGACTTAGGTGTAAGGATATCGGCGATCTCACTGACAGAAGCCCAAGCTGAGTGCGCACTTGTTCCTCAAGTTAGCTACTACTATTCCCATGGATCCGTTGTAGTGTTAAAGGGGAAGAGACGGAATAGAAATAAACCACACATCCAGATCATCACTTGGTTCCTTATCACTGGTTCTCTCTTGACTTACTGCTCAATCACCCCCAACAACAGCACTCTAGGTCGCTTCTCATTCTCTAGAGACATGTCGACGGATATCTTGAATAGTGATCAGATAGATATTTATCCCGCCTTACAGACAATGAGTGACAACCGTCGGATCTTTGTTAAACACACCGGGCGACTATGAAGTGGACACCTAACATGCACTAGATTGCTTTGAAGGGTAGCTTTGTCACTTGCGGTGGTAAGACGGGCCTAAAACGGCGCCCCGCATCGGGCGGTGGCATCAGTTAATGGTCCTTCAGCTCCTCTCCAGTAGTGTGTGGGCAGCCGCGATTGGCCGTGTATCTCTGGCTAGGCTGGGTGACGGCATCTCTTGAACTGATTCTCACAGGGGAAAGAGAGGACTGTGGTTTTGTGATGGGGTGATCCTGAAACCCATTACTGTGTTTCCTTGCAGAGCATGTATTTGATCAATTGATCGGTTTGACATGGTTCAGGCGGTTCCTCAGAAGATATAGGAACACGCCGGCGATGTACAAGAACACACAGAGTATCTGAATACCATTTGTCGCTGGATTGATGCCGTCGGCCCCGGTTGACGGGGCCGTTGTTCTTCTCCCGCCTGTCTACCTTTAAAGTGAAGTGCTCCGGCATACCGGCATGACATGCCCTCTCTTAAAAAACGCCGTCCGGTGGGTGTAGGTGGGATATCATGTGCCAAAGCCAACGCCGTACTTTTGTTGAAAATGTGTACCAGACCCCCTTTGCCTTTTATACCCTGCCTAAACCCAATGTACCATGCAAGTCATGCCTGTTGAGAAACAATGCTCTGAAAACAACCCCCAAACATGCCGTCAAGACGTGTCCAGGAACAAAATTGTTGAATATCTATCGTAAGAAAGTCTGCTCCTCGCGGCCCCTTCGGCCAAGTCGAGGCACCACCTACCAAAATTAGTAGCGGTAGCTAGAGAAAGTCAGTATCAGTCGCGCGTGAAGACGGACAAAGTGCCGGGCAGGGAAAAAACGTACTGGTCGCTCTTGTATGGACCCTCGATGTCCAGGCCGAGGTACTCGGCCTGGACATTGGTCAGGGTGGTAAGCTCAACGTTGACATGAGCCAAGTGGAGACGGGCGACCTCCTCGTCTAGGATCTTGGGCAGGACATAGACCTGCTTCTCAAGCTTGCCGCTCTTGGCGAACTCGACATACTTTTTGCCAAATGCCTCGTCATTGTTCTTGAAAAGCATGATCTGAGCGAGCACCTGATTGGTGAAGCTGCACGACATGACGAAGGAACTGTGGCCAGTGGCGCAACCGAGGTTGACCAGGCGACCCTCGGCCAGCAGGATGATGTGACGGCCGTTCTTCATCAAGAAGCGGTCGACCTGGGGTTTGATGTTCTGAACAGACTGGGCATTGGCCTTGAGCCAAGCAACGTCAATCTCAACGTCGAAATGGCCGATGTCTGGTAATTCGAGTCAGCGACATGTCTAAGGATGAGGGCCAGAAAGGCGGACGAGGTGCGACGAGGCGGGAAAACATACTGCAGACAATGGCATCATTGGGCATCGCCTCGAAGTGCTTGCCGACCAGAATATCGCGGCAGCCAGTGGTCGTGACAAAGACTTGACCGACCTTGCTGGCCTTCTCCATGGTGGTGACCTCGTAGCCAGCCATAGCGGCCTGCAGGGCGTTGATGGGATCGACCTCGGTGATGAGTACGCGGGCACCCATGTCGCGAAGAGCCAAGGCGCAACCCTTGCCGACATCACCAAAGCCGGCCACGACAGCGATCTTGCCAGCAATCATGACGTCGGTAGCACGCTTGATGCCGTCAACCAGCGACTCGCGGCAGCCGTAGAGGTTGTCAAATTTAGACTTGGTGACTGAGTCATTGACATTGATGGCGGGAACCAGGAGCTCGCCCTTCTTGACCATGCGATACAGGTGGTGGACGCCGGTGGTGGTCTCCTCGGAAACGCCATAACAGTCCTTGAGCATTTCGGGATACTTCGAGTGCACCATGTGCGTCAGGTCACCACCGTCGTCCAGAATCAGGTTGAGTTTCTTGCCGTCCTTGAAAGCAACGAGCTGCTGCTCCAGACACCAATTGTACTCCTCCTCTGTCTCGCCCTTCCAGGCGAAGACGGGGATGCCGGCCGCGGCAATAGCAGCGGCGGCGTGGTCCTGAGTGCTGAAGATGTTGCAGGAAGACCATGTGACCTCGGCGCCAAGCGCAACGAGGGTCTCGATCAGAACGGCAGTTTGAATGGTCATGTGCAAGCAGCCCGCGATACGGGCGCCCTTGAGCGGCTGGTCGGTGGCATACTTCTTGCGGATGGACATGAGACCGGGCATCTCATTCTCGGCCAGTTCAATCTCCTTGCGCCCGAAAGCAGCGAGGGACAGGTCGGCGACCTTAAACTTGTGGGCAGGAGCAGACATTCTGGTGGCAAGGGAGGGCTCTCTGGGGTGTGATATAGGCAGGTCAAAGGGAAAGAAAAACAGCTCGAGGTGGATGGGCAGGAGGAAATTATCAGGTGTGGGCGGGGTTTCGAGCCTTACTTTTAAAGAGGGGCAGCACTGGCGGGGGTGAGGGGCTGTAAAACTGGGTCCGAATTAGTCTCCGCGGCCGAAGGATAGCGGCAGTTTCGGGGAAGGAAGGAGGGGCACAGGCGCACTCCGGAGAAGTTAATGGGTGTTTCGAGGCAGTAGTGGAGAAAGGGACGAGTAACCGTGGGAGCGCTCAGTTTCGTTTCACTCACATCTCTGAAGCCTTTAGGGAAATTGGACGATCAGGGACCGGAATATCAAGAGGCAGCAGCAAAGCGAAGAGAATGACAGAAAAAGGGTCGAGCAAGGAATGGGAGACAAACATGTCGGTGAGGGGCAGAGGCCAATCCCCAACCCGCTTTTAGATTTTGGTCCCACCAGGCACTCCATGAGCTTCCAATCGGAGCACCAAAAGTTAAAGCGCACCCTTGCGAGGTCCGACTGACTCCGAACGACGAACTCCGGGTTGCTGGATCGACGTGCGGGTAGTGGCTTGCTGATCTTCAGGGAATCGAAAAATCATAGTGAGCGCTTTAGAGTGGCATATCGTGAAGAGGTCACAGCATCATTCAAGGTCCCCAGCGGGATAGGCGCGCGTATTCCATCGTCCACGGCGCCGTCGAAATGAAATGACGTTGTCTGCTTCATAGTACGGCGAGAGACGTATAATACCGCTAAATAGGCATCATGGCTGGCCCGGAAACTAGTGTGAGCTATAAGACGCCCATGACCCCGAACGCCAGACCAAATGCACTCGAGATACTCCAGCCATCACGCCCATCTGTCTATCCCTACCGCGGACTTTCCCAACCCCCAAATCACTCAGGCAGTAAGTTCCCCCTCACGGCAAACATCTTGGAAGTAATGGTCGCAGTGAAGCCGTCCACCTGCTTGCTGTACTGTTCCACTTGTCTAGCGTTGAGCATGCCCTCCAGTCGGCTGGGTTCCTGGGGTAGCTTGAACAGTCTTTGCCACTCATCCTCAGGCAGGGGCTGTTGCTTAGCTGCCAAACGCGCAGCATTTTCCGCCTTCCGCTTCGCCTGCCATTGTGTGATCTTGAATTGTTCGCGAGTCAGCTGCCGTTGGTAGTACTGGTGATTGTTCAGGTCAGAGTAGTGGGATTCGATGCTGTCGAGCAGCAAATCGCAAGTCTTCTCGAGAAACGGATCGATCGAAACGTCCAGGGTGTCGAAGGATGGATGCGCGGGTAACCTGACGGGATCTCGTCGGATGTCGTCGAGAGAAGCCGGAAGTGGAATCTCTGCGGATTCCGGAGCGGCGGGGATTTGGTGCAGGAACGAAGTCAGGAGATGTGAGTTGTGAACAACGACAGGGACTTCGATGATAATATCCCGGAACGTCAATTTAGACTTTTGTAGGCTGTTTGCAATACGAGTCAATGTCATTTCACAGAGATACGGCGGGCGGTTCGAAGGCATGCTGACCTCTCGGTTGTGAACTTCCCCTCCTTGTAGACCGCCATGAACTCCGCCGACAACCTAAAGGCACGCAGGCTCAGGGAGCCCTGGGAGCTCCTGCTCACGTCGTGGACGAGCGCCACCGTCTTCTCGTTGTCGCGCTGGTAATGGTATTGGTTTTCGATGAAGCTGAGGTTGATAAAATTGCCCATGGTCGCGCTCGTGTACCAACCCACATTGTTGGCATCCACATTAACTTCCTTGAGGTGCCTGATCATCTCGTTCTGGTAGGTGATGTTGGCCTTCGCACGGGGGGCCGCCGCCGCGAGGCTCGATGCATCAGACTGGTGGCTGTCGGTGCTCGAGACATCCACGGTCGGGAAGGGAAACGCATTCGTAATTTCGAGCAGCCCATCGACGTCCATCCCCACGAGAGACCCCGTGGCGGTAGTGGGGAATGTTGAGGAGCAGTGCTTCACGATCTTCATCACCACCTGGTCAGTTGTTAGCGATGCGCCCATTGGTGGCGGGGCACTGGACCACATGTCTGGGTTCGGTAGCTACGCACAAGCGACTCAACCTGCGCCGATTTGAACGGCAGGTCTTTTTGCGCGTCAACCATGGTGTCGGGGGGTTGATGGCGCAATATCTGGAAATACGGTATTTCGAGGGTCTGCTGCGATGATCTTTGTATGGTCGTTTTCTTGAGGCTGGCAGCTTTGGGTTTCGGAAATCTTTTGTTTGTGGGCAGCCTGCCGAGCGTGGCTTGAAAGACAAATCAAGGGCGGAAAAGCTCCGGCAGAAAGGAAAAAAAGAAGGTGTGGCTGGGGTGTGGCGTGGAAACATCTGTCCTGTTATTACGAGACTTCGTTTAGTAACGCGATACCTCAAGCACGATCACGCCCCGGCTTTGTTGCCTCTCACGAGCCTTAGATTGTCGGCCCGGCGAGTCAGTGCAAATCCAAGCATGCGATCCTCTTCGGAAACTGAATACAGGCCCAAGTCTTGTTTGTCTGATACCACGGCAGCAAAAATACCCAGTTGCTATAATGTCACACATGCGGTGGTCACGTATTTTGGATCACGAGCAGCTGGAACACTCACGCTTTCCGCCACGTCGAGGCTCTTCTGGACAACTTAAATTGATGGCCGCCGCCCCTATGGCACAATTTCACTTACGCCCGTTTGCCTTTTTATTATAGTTCCCGCACTTTTATCGTTTGTTTGTGATTAAGGCCTGCTTGGCAAGAGGAGCCGCGCTGTGGCCATTTGGGTTGACCATAACCAAAGTCTTCTCTACCACAATGCCGTCTATGGATATCGCTGCCGCTATTTGGGAAGAAGAGAGAAAGAAAAGGCGCGGCATTCCGTTGTATCCTCGTCTATTCTCTTTATTCGTCCCAACCTGTAATGGCCCAGCCCTTTAGATCATCCTCAACAGTCAGCTTGAGGCGGTCAATCTTCCAGAAAGAATACAAGGACCGCGCGGCACCAGCCGCCTTGCGGTGAGCTGGGCCCATGCCCCCTTTTCTTGCATCGTCTTGGGATCTCCAAATGCAGGTTGCCAAGTTGCGGCCCTCTGCGTCAGGCGTCCCAAACCAATACCTACCACAAGTGTCAGCAACTTGACCACAGCGAGCGAAGGGCGAAAGGATATACTTCAAGAATCCACCACTTGCTGTGGCTTCCGCATGCGCCGCCTTGTCTAGCGCACCCAGTTCCGCATACACCGTTGTCGGTGGTATACGGGACCGGAAGGCAACCACGAAAAAGGAAGACTTCTTCCATGTGTGGCCGATCTCTCCGGCTAGGATGTGGAGGTGCCCCATGATCTCTTGCCAGTTAAAAGTTTCGGTATATGGTGCGGTGGCATAGTCTTCTCGCAAGCACCTCAGGTTGGTTAACGAGAGGGCGAGCAGTCGGTTCTCCACGTCGAGGCTTTCGAGGTCGAGAAGATGGTCCTGCTCGTGATATGGCGAGACAATAAGGTATCTGTCCTGACGAGGTTTTTGTACGACAGCGAGGACTTGAGTGTCGGATACCACGGCCGATTTCTTTATGCCCAAGTTTCGGAAGGATTGAGCTTGCACTTCAGCCACGACTACTGGCCCTTGGAAGGCCGTCATGATAGGCAATTGGGTTTGGGGTTGCGGAGGGGGCGTTGGCCTGTTGCGGCGGGTCGAAAGGAAGGGATTGCGAAGTCGTCAGGTGTGGCGCAGGTATATATGTTCTACCTCGTTGGTCTCAACGGCAGTTGTTCACACACACTTCAAAAGTAGACCAGCCGGAGTATAAGAACGGCAGAGTCAGGACAGCCAGGTATCCTCTTTAAGGATGAATCCCTGGTGCAGCAGCCAGCCCGTTGGCGACATGCCGCGAGCAAATCGCAATCCTCCGCCATGCCACAACATTATCCTCTGTGTCCGCCCGGCAATGTGAAGAAAAGAGGGCTCCGCCCAGAAGATCGCTGAAACCGTAGTGATCGCGCCATCGCTTACAGAGGTGGTGCCATTGCAGGCATCCCAGCCCAGCCCGGCGCTCCAAAGATGGGTATGACAGGATTAATAGTCGAAAATAGCTGTTCGGCCCTCTGAACTCGAGTCAGGCCCTTCACCGAGGTAGGCTGAAACTTTCTTCTTAATTGCCTCCGTTGTCGGTGCTCATTACTAACCACGGGGATGCTTGCATCTTCTCTCGTCCCAACTTTAGTGGGGCTTTTGAACATCAGGTATGTACAAGACGCCCTCGGTTCGGTAGCCATTGAACTTAGCCCCATGATTGCGAAGAGCCTCCGTCACAGCTCCACTACTCACAGATGTCAGCCGGGTTGCTGAAAGCGTCTTCAAAAGGAGCCTGTACCAACGTTGGTACACTGAGCTGCCGAGGGATAGAAACAACGCTTGCGCATTAACCACGTCGTTGTACATACAAAAACACAAGGGACCCAGGTGGCTTCGCCAACCAGGCGGTGGGTTTCCGAGCCCTCCGTCTCTCTTCTTCTCGTGAACTGTTTTGGGGTTTATTGGCATGGTTGGACCAGGCCAGCCTACCTAACTGGTCACGGAAGCCACACTGAGCAAACGCAAAAGTCAAAGCACTGTGCCTTGCGTCGACGTAATGCTTCCTCGCCTAGTCCGGATTGCTGTGTAGTCCCTGCCCAGGTCACGATTTGTGGGTTGCTGGCCAGACCTTTCTATCTGGGCTTGCACAATCCCAGCCTTCCTCGCTCTATGAACGAAGGCAAAATAAAGCTATCTATCCCTCTATAGCAGGGGTTGTTTCAACCAGATCTTAGCTACTTCGTAGGAGCCGAGGTAGAGCCCGCTACCTAGCGCCGCCCATGTTGCGCGCAGCATCGCGCCTCGAAACAGGCCTCGGATGCCGCTTTCACGGAGGACATCTCTCACGACATCTATCCCACTGCTATGTGGCAATCGTGTGTGGCGGCTGCGTTGCGCCTCCGTGTCCTTCAAGATATCTTTGGCCCCAAGCATGACTCTCGTTTTGACGACGTCTGCAGGGGTTGTGATGGTTGCTGCAATGGAACCGGAAACAGCTGCGGCGCTCCCCGTTACCAAGCCCGTCTCGACGAGAAGAGGGCGAAGGTTGTCATGCACCACTGCGCCTGTTGCGTTGTGCATCGTTGGCCTTGCGGTCGCAGATGCGGAGAAGTCATAGGACCGGTGCCGACACCATTCCCAAATGTGGCTACGAAAGTACTCAAACATGGGGAATTGAATGGCCGTAAATGGGAGGTTTCGCGCAACCAAGGCTGCGTATCCCCTACGAAGCGTCCGTGTTATGCCCCCTTCGCTACGCCGTAACATCTGGAACGCCTGAGCTGAAGAAGACCGGCCAAGAATTGAGGATCCTCGTCGTTGTAGAACTTGAGCATTCTGCTTGACCACTTCAGCTGGCGTAAGGACAAAGCACGAGGCCATCTCGGCTCCGGCCGAGGCGAAAGCATGGATGGCGGCGCAGGGAGTCGAGGCGGGCATTGCGTGTTTGAGAAACGACTTGGTAGATTCATAGCTCGCGAAGAAGATCGCGGCTACAGAAACAAAAAAGAAGCTCAGTTTCTCGACACACGTATGGGGGTTGAACTGGGTCAGAACTCACCAGCTGGGAGCGTTGCAAGAACTACGCTTCCAATCCCCTGGTATAAGCCCCTCACGGCTGTGTATGGTGCTCGAGTGCCAGATGAAGCATGGTCTTTGAGTTTGAGGAAGCCCCGACTCTGATAGCGGGTCTTGATCGTATCCAGAGGGTAGATCAGCACATCCACCGTAAATGCTGCTATCGCACCAGCCTAGAGTACGAGGAAGATTAATGAAGGTATATATGCTGAGGGGTCGGTATTGGTCACCCACTGCTAGAATCTCTGGTTGCGTGGCTTGTCTCATATTCTCAGAAAATCGTGTTCTATGCCGAGGTGAGGCGCTGGTAGAAAGGCCTCTTTGTGAATCGACCCTTTTGGGGGCAGCAATACTCCTGAGCGACGGACGGAAATGACGTCATAGTGCAAAGGTACGGAAGCCCCTACCAAAGAACCTACTCACCACCCACGTGCCACCTTATGCCCAGACCTCACCGCCCGCTGTGCGATGAAGGTCACAGTGGCTTTAGAGGGTCTCGCGTCCGAATTCTGCTTGGCAGAAAAAAAGTTGGACGGTGAGCGGTTTCTTTTGGTAGGGGCTTTCCATACATTGTAGCAGTTCAGGGCGATAGTTTTTTCCAGCTTCAATAGCGTGCAAGCTAGCGAAGGGGAGTTCGACGCAGGCTAGGGCTAAGGCTTACTATATAGTAGTATACACGAAGCAATTGACATTTCAAACTATATTTATTCTCTTGATCTTTATAGTTTAGATACTAAACTGAATGAAAAATATGATATTTTAAAACTAGCTGGCCGACAAGTTTATAGAAACTAGGCCAAAATCAACGAAAGTAGTACCATTTAAAAGTCCTCAAAAAAACCCATCTAACCATATTAAGTGCAGCCACGTACAGTCGGTTACGCGGCCGCAATAGGTACGGAAAGTCGGAGAGTACCAAGGCACTTGCCGGAACAGAATTTTCTACTACCAAGCCTATCACCAAGTCCTAAACAGCTATACTGACCACTACTAGCCACCTCTTAGAGATTACCCTAGTAATAATTCTAAATAACAATAACCTCCTATAATAGAAGGAATAGTAGGGGGTATACCCCCCCCCTCTGGCCCCCCCCCCCCTGCCCCCCCCCCTTCTTCCCGCCTCAATATCTACCCAAGGTAGCTACTATATTATTATTATTATTCCAACACCGATATACCTGTGGGCGCGCCGGTCCTTCTACTACTATTTATAAAGGAAACTATACTATATAGGCTAGGTAAAAACCTCTATCCCCTATACTACCTCTATTAGTAAATCCTTCCTACTATAAAAGAAAGGAGGCCTTATATCGGCCTCTAGGCCTTATATCGGCCTCTGGGCCTTATATCGGCCTCTAGGCCTCTAGCCTTCTACTATTTCTAGCTCTAGCCTCCTAGCTAGACTATACTCTAGTAGCCGGCTAGAGTCCATTAGCTAACTAAGGACTCTCTAAACAAGCCTAATACTCTAGGCCCTTACCCCCTATAATATAGTCTATAGGTTCCTATATAATCGAATCTCCTACTAGTCCTATAGCCTCTATATTAGTAGGTTAGGGCACTATACTACTAGGTGCTCCACTATTTCCCTCCTCTTACTATACTTATAGTAGGGAGTATAGACTTCTAGGACCTTTATTTAAAATAGGTAGTCCTATAGGTCTATATCCCCTATATATATCTAGGTTAGGAGAGAGCTCTAGGCCTTTATTAGGCCTTTATACTTTCTAAGGGCCCTATTAGTAAATAGGAGAGTTAGAGGGTCTTTATTAGCTATCCTTCTACTAGCCTCCTATTAGCTAGCCCTCTATTAGTTCTACTAGGCCTACTAGGCTAGTTTGATTACCCTACTAGTAGTTAGCCCCTTATTTTTCTCCTTTCCTATTTTCTACCTCTAGCTGGCCTAGTAGCCTACTATAGTAGTAGCTTATTTAGTAGCTATTAGGCTCTATAGGCCCTACCTAGGGCCTCTATCCTAGGCCTCTTTTTTTTCTTCTAAACCTATAATAGACCCTATTATAAGCCTTATTAATTAACTAT
Organism: Chaetomiaceae sp. B2702; assembly: GCA_023628455.1. Taxonomy (NCBI): domain Eukaryota; kingdom Fungi; phylum Ascomycota; class Sordariomycetes; order Sordariales; family Chaetomiaceae; species Chaetomiaceae sp. B2702. The sequence continues at coordinate 8,524 of JAMAKP010000104.1, read as the reverse complement.
CTTATTATAGTCTTCTCTCCTTCTAGCCCTATTTATAAGGTTATATAGCTTAGCTAGGCTTTAAAGTTAGCTAGCTATTTATTAAGGTAGAGGTCTAGTAGTAGTACCTATACTTTTATTTTTAAATATCTAGTTAGGGCTATTTTATAGGCCCTAACTATAATTTAAAGGCTTCTATTCTAGGCCTTTAATAGGGCCTTTATAGGTCCCCTTAGCTTACTAGCCCCCTCTAGGACTATTAGTTAGTAGTAGCTAGAGGCTCTATAGGCTATAGTGTTCTAAATATATTTAGTATAGAAGGAATGCCGGGGCAGGGCCAGGGCTAAGGAGGAAGCCAGGGAGGCCTACTAACATCGACCAAGAGTATTTGGACTAGTACCAACCTCAAGCCCCCTAGCCATAGTACCAGGCTAAACAGGGCCTATCTTTACCTTTATAAGGGTCCAATAGTAGGAAGATAAGGAGGGGTTTTAGAGGGTAGGGGCTAAGAGGCCTCGGTTAGCTAGAGGTCGACCCCTATACCTAGTAGTGGCTAGTAGGGACCTATTATAGAGCCGGATCAGCTTAGGCCCTAAAGGGCCTATACCTAGAGCTAACTAGATAGGCTAAACGGCCTAGCCTATATAGCCTACCCCCCCTATCTAATAGGCTAAACTAGCCTAGCTAGAGGATATAACAATAATAGGGGATAAACTTTAAGATCCTACTATAGAATATTAAAGGTAATAAGTAGGTACTAGAGGCCCTACTAGAGGAGGCCTAGTATAACCTCCTAGCAATCTAGGAACCCTAGATAAATAAACAAATAAAATTAACCTACTATCCTAGACGTTTAAAATATTATCTAGTCTACTATAGGGAGGGCTAGATAGCTATATTTATTAGCCAAAGGTTTAAGGTAGGGTAATAGGAGTATAAAGCTACTAAAGACTATTATAGGGTCTGGTTCCTAGGGGCGGGAAGTATTAGGCTAAAACTCTAGTTTATCTATAACCCCCTAGAGGATAGGATCCTTCTCTAAAGCTTACTAGCCTAATAAGCCCTAGCTTATCTAATAGTACTAGCTAGGGACTTTAATCTCTACTATCTATAATAGGATTAGTATAGTAGATACTAGAGGAAAGTAGAGGTACTACTAGAACTAGCAATATAATAGGACCTTAACCTCTAAACCCTAGCTAGTACTATAACTAGGGCCCTATAGGGTAACTAATAGGCAACTAATAAGGCTATATATCTATTATCGACTATTTCTAGATAACAATAGGCCTATTAATAACCTACTATAGCCTAGAATATAGAGGGAAGTTAGACTACCACCTATAGGTCCTTGAGGTCTATAGTGGTAGACCCCCCCTATAGCCCCTCTAGCTAGAGGGCTAGAACTAGAAGATAATAGATAAAAAGAGGGTAGAGGCCGAAGTAGCCATTATACTATAAAGGATATGCCTAGGAGACTAGAGCTTATAGGGGTTTAGAGCCTAGGTTAAAGAAAAGGGAGGCCTAGAAAGGGCCTTTAACTAACTAATCGAAGTACTTTAGAGGGTAGCTACCCTAGCTACCCCCTAGAAGAAGGCAAATAAGGGGAAGGGGTCCTATAACGAATCCCTTATACCTAACTCTAAAAGGGATCACTAAAGGTACTAGTAACTAGGTGAATGATTTAGTGAAGCTAAAAGGTTTATAACAATATATAAGCAATATCTATATAATATAGGTCTTAGCTAACTACTTATATTGCTTACTAGAGAACTTCCTAAGTCCTCTAGAACGAGTGACTATCTATCTACTTATACTATCTAGTCCTAAAGGTATCTTAGTACCTTTTATATATACTTACTAAGGGTAGACGACTACCCTAAGCTACTAGATTGCTACTAATAGCTAGCGACCCCTAGCTACTATAATTGCTTATAATAGATAGCGACCCTAGGCTACCCTCCAAGGGTACCTATATCTTAGCGTCACTCCTTTATTAGCTGATCCTAGCCTTCCTATATCCCCTATAGTCCTACTATATAGTTGGTTTATAATACGATATCCTCTCTCCAATATCTTTTGTCCTAGAAGACCTGCTTCCTAACTTAAGTAGGAATTAATATCCTTTATTGGATCCTATAAGTTTTCTCCTTCTTACTATCCCTAAGCCCCGCTCTTTAACTAGTTATAATTAATAATATAAATAGTACCTACTATAATCTATAGTATAAATATCGAGCCTTTACTATTAAAACTAAACGATCTAGCTCTAAAGTCGCTATACTATATAAATGCTATTAGAATATAAAGCCTTAAAGGTACTATATTATAATAGATAGTATTACTAAATACCAATACTATATATAGATAGGTAAGAAGTATAGTAGCCTAAATATAGCCAATACCTATAAGTAAATAACTATATAAAAATACTATCGTTATATTAATAGAGCTAGTTCTTTTAAATTTATTAGAATAAAAGAAAATATTAAAAGATATTACTTTAGTAGAGGAGATACTAGCCTAGATACTAAGTCGTTTAACTTGCCTATATAGCTAGTAACGGTCCCTCCATAATTATAGTACTAAGGTGTTTCGTTATAGGATAGATCGTGAAGAGCCTAACTCCTCTTAGCTAGTATTCGTCGAATAATAGCTAGTTAGCTAGATATAGTTAGTAGGTATTATTAGGGTACTAGACTAGGAGTCTATTGGTATCGTCCCCTATAACTCGACTATTCTTATTTCTAGTATCGTCGACGGTACTTCTTCTAATTTTAACTAGTTAATAGACCCACCCCTATAGTTAGTTAGGGTTCCTCTAATATAACTCCTAGAGTTTCTTAAAATAGTAGAGGTTTATAGCTAGTTACTATAAGTTGTTTTCTAGCCTAAAATCCAACTATTTAATTAGATACTCTAATTATCCTTTTATAATATATAAGTCTAGGATCTTCTCGACGTCCTATTCCTCCTCTTTATCTTCTACTTCGACTATTATCTCTAGTCAGGCGTTTTTTAATACTAGTTCTATTATAGAAATATAGAATATACTAGTTCTTAACTTTATCGATATTAGGAATATAAGTTGGTAGTTAAACTATAAAATATATTTATCGATCTTAAAAGGCCTAAGCTTTTTAAAGTCTAACTTTTTGCTTGGTCGTTTTATATAACGTTTTCCACCCCCTGTTTGGACCCCCCTAGTGTTCGGACAACCACCGCCCCACCAAAAACTTCCTCAAATTTCCACTAAATCTACCCCTAGGCGAGGGCATCGCAAAGGTCTTAATTAGGTTACAGCATCAAATAACAATAAAGATAATAAATCTAGTAATAATTACTATAGTGTTAAGTCTATATAGTTGATCGAAAGTAGTTAAATCAATGAAGGCTCAATCTAGTTAAAAAATAAGCTCTTATCTATCTTTATCTCCTTTTATATAAGTTTTATAAAGCCGATAATACTATATAGAGCCATTCGTTATTGCTTAAGCCGTAGCTCCTTAGCTTCCTTGATCTCCCGTTTAATCTTACAATCTTAAATTTCCTAGATAGTAAGGATACAAGCCTCGCTAAAGTGCTTCTTTATCTTCTTAGTCCGGCGTTCTTTACTTTTATTAATAAGCTCCTAATCTATAGTATCTAGGAGTTGATTCTAAGCTTTAAGGCTACAGAGATTATATTTTAGATTAGCAACTATCTTCTTTTATAGGCTAGTATAGAGGCTAGATATCTCTTTAAGTAAGATGCTAATTCTAGTATTATCGTTATCGTTACTAACTATTATAGCAACGAAGGATGATAGCTTGGGACGATACTGGTCGATTAGCTTCTAGGGGTTAAATAGGATTAAGCCGGAGCTATACTATATAACTAGGAGGTTATAAAGGATATTCCTACGAGCTTTCTAATAGTAGATAAGAAACTAGTAGTTAGTAATCAATGTCGAGCCCTAGAGGGTGCTATAACTGACTTGCTAGCAATATATATACGCTAATAGGCCAAAGATACCGACATTAAGAGGTTATAATATATATATTTTATTATATAGTAAGTAGAGAGCTATAGTATTATAAGAAATATAGTATTCTACGAACTCTAGAGAAATATAGCTCGAGTAGCCATCGAGAATTAAAAGGCGGTATTAACCAAGTATTTATACTGTTATATACTCCTCGAAATACTCTAACGAATCGAGAGTAATCTTATAGTTAGTCTAGCTATTCGGACTAATATATATCTTAATATCTTTCTTAATACTATCGTTAACCTACAAGTATTAAATATAGGCTCCTTTAAAGATAATAAATAGTAGAAGGATATAGTTCTTAGCTAAGATATATTTAATAATCGAGACCTATTTATAGTTGCCGGGCTATATCAAGAAGGTTTTAATATTATAGCGAGGGTAGATAACTTTATAATTGTCGCTAATACCTTTTATATAGCCTTTTTTATCTATGTTATAGATATCTTTAGGGGCTATAGTATATTTAAGTATCGTAGTCTAGAAGAGATTAAACTATTACTCTAAAACAACGTTATCCAATATATCGCGACGGGATTGATCAAGGTTATAGCAACGACAAGCCTTTAAATTAGAATGCCGGGATATAAAGCCGTAGTACTAGTTACGCCCGAGAGGCCAATAATCGCCCTTAGCTACTAGCAACTATCTTATAAGGTTTTCGAATATAGAGATTGTTATTAGCTAGCCCTATATATCTAGTTGATAGATTGATTTAACGATAGTATCTTCCTCCTCTAGCGTAAGTCGTTGGAAATATTGTTTTAAGGTCTTATTAGCTTTCCGTCGGCTAGATATATAGTTGTATAAGGTTGACTTAGGTATACTAAAGATTCGTATAGCTTTATATAATGTTAGTATATCTTTTTTATATATAGCGGCGATTGCGAGCTAAATTCGATCCTCTTAGTCTAGTGGTTTGTTAGCCATTGCTACCGCGATAAGGGAGACAACGGACTATATTTTTAATGGTGGTTTAGCTGAGTTGTAGTGGTTTGATGTTGTTTGAACTGGTGGCTTGATGGTCAAATTTGGTGGAGATTAAGGTGGTCTGAATGTGGTGTTGTGGCTGTCCGAACACCAGGGGGGTTCGAACAGGGGGTAGAAAACGTTAAAGATTTCGAACGATAAGATAGACCTTGTTCCCCCTTACTAGGCGAGGACCCTTAAGCCGAGACTTATTATAATATTCCTTTATTCTATAGCGGACAAACTTAAGCTCTTCCTTAAGTATCATATATAGCGAGCTTATCTAGTCTACTTTAACTACTATCCTGGAGACTTTAATGTCTAATCCCTAGTATAGGTCTACTTTAAATCTAAAATTTATAAAGAATAGTATAACTTTTATAGTTTCGGTAACTATAGTATTATATATAAGTTGCGCTACTAGTAATAGATCGACCTAGTCGTCGTATTAAAAGTTGATATATACCTATAAGTATTGTTCTATAATTTAGTTAAATCGCTTAGTTTATCCGTCTATCTATAGGTGGTATATTATTGAAAGTTTGCTTTTTATACCTAGGTATATTATTAGCGCCTACTAGAACTTTAAAGCGAATTTAGTATCTCTATCTATAACCTATTCCTGTAGCTATATATAGACCGAGGTAACGTTCCTAAAGATTATATCTATAAGTTGTTCCATTATCTAGGATTTCTTATAGGGAAAGAAGTAGCTCTATTTAATAAACCTATCTACTATAGTAAGGATACTATCGCACTTTATTCCTATTGTTGTATCCTTAGATAGGGGAAGTATCACGACCCAACCATGAGGAGAGACCGGGTGGGGCATAGAGGGCACGCCGCGGGCCAATTATAGGTGGGGGTCGAGACCAGGCTATAGAGGCTCAATTACCTCAATTAGTAGAGCTAAGGTAAGCGGACCAAGGAGCATCACTATAGTTACCAAGGTCTTGGTAATGATAGTAAGGATTAGGGTTATATATATACTAGCTAGTTAGTCACTTGTTAAGGGAGCTTGGAGCTTCCTTAGTAAGTAATACAAGTAGTTAGCTACTACCTATACTATATAGATATTACTTATATATTGTTATAAACCTTTTGGCTTTACTAAATCACTTACCTAGTTAACCAATACCTTTAATAAACCCTCTTAGAGTTAGGTCTAAGAGATTCGTTATATATTACTTACTCCCTTTATCTCTATTATAGTTTAGACGAAGGTATTACCGCTATAATATCCTCTAGCGGCGCGAATACCTAGACGGATCTCAACGCTATAATTGCAACTCTCTAGGATAAGATCACTATACTTGAGAGGGATATAGCTACTAACTAGGACCTTATTAATGAGGCTTATAATAAGATCGACGAAGTTGAGAAAGCTAAGATTAAGCTTGAGGCGCCTAAGAAGTACGATAGTAAGAAAGAGGATCTTTTATACTTCTTTATCGAGCTCGCATTATATATAGAATACTAGGATATTAGTTTTCCTAACGAGAGTACTAAAATATACTATATAGCTTCGAAACTTATAGGCTAAGCTATATACTAGTTTAAGCCTATATTTAAGGATTATATTACGAACGATAATAATAAATAGCAATCTTTTACTAAGAAGGTATTTAGTAACTATAATAAATTTAAGGAAGAGATCTAGAAAGTGATTAGGGACTAGGATAAGAAAGCCTATATATAGAATAGACTCGTTTAGCTAAGGTAGACTAAATCTATATCTACCTATATAACTATATTTAGGTAGGACTTTATAAGGGCCAGTATTAATAAGGAAGGTCTAATATAACTATTCTATAATAGGCTTAAAGATAACGTTAAGGATAGGTTATATAAGGAGGACCGACCTAAAATACTTGATAAGTATATCGCTAAGGTAGTTAGGATTAATAACCGATTATATACTAGGAAGTAGTAGTAGAGAGGATAGGGGTAGTTTATTATCCTAATATAGGGTAATAGCGTTATATCTAATACTAAGAAGAAGCGGTAGTATAATAGTATATCGTATAGTATATACCTAGGTATTATAGATACAGATACTATATAGCGATAGTATAATTAAAAGAGGAGAGCCCCCTAAGGTAAGGATAAGGTCGTCTATTTTAACTATAGTAAAAAGGGTTACTATAAATATAACTACTATAGTACTAGAAAAGGGTAAAAACTAGTTTTAGGATAGGAGACTACTATTAAATAAAATTAAGACTCGAGTAGTCGAGGTTATAGCTATAAGCTATAAATAAAGTGACTTGGAGGCCGATACTAATTATTATCTAGAAGGGGAGGCTCGAGAGAAGGAGTTTCGACGGGAGACTATTAATGGACCCGACGACAAGCCTACCTAGGCGTTCTAAAGGGAATAGATTAATAACGATAAGGATAGGAAGGTTATACTACCTCCCTAGATAGTCGATATAACTATAAGATTTAGGTTTATACTGGCCTAAGATATAGAAGGATAGTAGTAAATATATAGTAGCAACAAGTAACTAGGACCTAGCCTAGTATATCTATAGAACTAGGTGGTCGAGTTGTATAATAAGGTTATAGACCTTATAGAGGATAGACTTAAGCTTAAATATAATCTGGAATAAGAAAAAGACTAATATAGGCAAGTATATATAGAGCTATAGCAATTCTAATAATAAGTATATATAGTTATTAGTATATAATAAGATATAGGGCGATATATTAATAATATATAGTAAAAAGTAAAGATATTATAAATACCTATCTATAGAACGGGGTATTAAGTACTCTAGGACGGGCTATATTTAGATCTATAGGAAGATATCTATCTAAGAAGGTTTAAGAACCTAAGTAGGTATACTATAATATATAGAATTATAGGTACTAGAAGTAATAAAAAGAATAAATATAGGAGGAATATTAGGCTAAGTACTAATACCTTAGCCTAGGATATACTATAGATTAAGTTATAGAGAAAGGATATAGACTATCCCTCTATGATATCCAAGGAGATATAAAGCGAATAAACCTATAATAGGGAAATTATATTAAGTTACTATAGTTTTAGTATATAGAGGATAAATATTGGTATTACTTTTAAGATAAATATCGATATAACTACTAGCCTATTAGAAGGGTTAATATAATAGGGGAAGCCTAGCCTATATAATACAGTGGGGGTCCAAAAGTCTCTGGCACCCCGTATCTACATACCCCGCCACACACTTTTTTGATACTACGACCTATCAATATATCTATAAATAACTCTCCACCACCAATTACTCTAACAAATCAGATATATATAGTTATTAGCCCAGGTTCCAGCCTTCAATATTTTATATACCAGCCTCTAGCTTTCTTGACTGCGGCCAGTTACCGGGGCATTGAATCAATCAGCCGGTCAATCTGGCCCTAGTTAAATGACTACTAATATACCTAAAGACATCTAGTAAATTCAATAATATCTAGCTAGTGTTTCTTAAGCAACTAGATATCTAGATAATCCTACTTTATTTTCCGTTTTAAAAGAGCCTATATATACTTAATTGGGTTTAAATC
>JAMAKP010000103.1:0-60792 GCA_023628455.1 Chaetomiaceae sp. B2702 | reverse complement strand
GTCTGGACGTCCCAGATCGCCGCGCGCATCGCCCTCTTCCGCCGGCCAGTCTGGGGCCGGGGTGTCCGGGGGGGAGCTGAATGAGTTGCCGTCTGCTTGTGTAAGTACCCAAGCAAGGCGGGCGAGCACTGTTATGGACAAGTGTCGGAAGAGAAATGAAGAATGGGGAAATACTAGGATGGCTTTGGAATTGAATGGGGAGGGGTATGGATATGTTTTGGGCTATGATGACGGCGGTATTGATTACCTATACGGCGGAGTGGGCAAGGTTTAATGATCTGGTTGGGTATAGCATGGGGTTTGTTTTCAGGTCAAGTATGTATGTTGAGGGCATGTGGCAGGTAGAGATTATGACACGCCCCCTTGCTGAAGTTTGCTTGTCTTTGTTGGCTGGCAGCAGGCTAGGCCAAAGACATATAGGATAAACCCACGAGGATAGTTGCATATAGCCAACGGATACAACCTGATCTATTCCCTTTTCAATCCTTGTACCTCTAAACGCCAATGCTAAAAAGGAGGTATATCAAGTACAAATGTTGTAAAAATAGACGTCCCCTCCCTCCAAACGCCATTCCCGTTATATGGCCAACTATGTAGTTACCTTGGATGGGGAAACTCGTCCTCCAACTGCATCCTGACCCCAACGTTCATGCTAATTAATTCCTGCACCAGCAGCTTCGCCGCGTACGGCATCGTCATCTGCGTCACAGAGCTGGTGCTCTTACATGTCTGACAATACCTCTTGTATCCGAGCAGCCCGCACTGCTCACAGATATCCACCTGAGTGCCGTCTGAGCTGAACATCAACCGCTCCAGCAACAGCTGCGACGCGCCATAGGCTATCAGGCAATCTCTCTCCATTTCGCCCAACCGTAGTCCACCATCGCGGGACCTGCCCTCCGTCGGCTGCCGCGTGAGAATCGCCCGCGGGCCGCGTGCCCGGGAGTGCATCTTGTCTTGCACCATGTGCTTCAAACGCTGGTAGTAGATGGGTCCGTTGAACAAGTATACCTCGTGCGGATCGCCCGTGATGCCCGAGGTAAAATAGTCTTTTCCTTCCCAGGAAAAGCCGTGCTCGACCAGGACCTTGCCCATCTCCTCCACGGGATGAGAGCGGAAGGCGTCGCCGAAGCCATGGTCGCGTTCGCCGGCCACGACAGATGCTTTTCCGGTGAGGCACTCGAATAACTTGCCGACGGTCATGCGAGACGGGAAACCGTGTGGGTTCATGATGATGTCCGGCACGAGGCCTGTGTCGGAGAAGGGCAGGTCTTCTTGGTCGACGATGATGCCTACCACGCCCTTTTGGCCGTGACGAGACGAGAATTTGTCACCCAGCTCAGGACGCCGGGTTTGACGGGTTTGAACCTTGACAATGGACGAGTTCTTTTCCGTATCGGATAACATGACCTTGTCAATGTAGGCTGGATCGGCGATGCGGTAATTAATTGCCGCTGGGCGGAAGTCGTCGGACCCGCGGTCGCTGCCAATGCCGGTTGACGTCTGGTCGATGGGTGTCTCCTTCATAACCATGGTCTCCCCAGAGTGCACCCGATAGCCCACAACAGCAAGCCCGTCTTTATCTAGGCAGGCGTGCTTCGCTATGGTACGGCCTTCCTCGTCTTTTTGGACGCCTCCCAACCTGTCCTTTCGCCCGTTGGGGTATTGCTGCATCTCGGCCGTGTATTTGCGGAACACCTGGCACCGCCCGAAGCCCCGGTCGCAGGACGCCTTGTTCAACACAAGGGCGTCTTCGATATCATAGCCCGAGTACGACATGACCACAACCGTTGCGTTCTGCCCGGCAGGGAGCTTGTCGTAATGAATGAGCTGGATTGTCTTGGTGATGACCATGGGTCGTTGGGGATACACGAGCGTGTAGAGGAGTGTGTCGATTCGGTTAAACTGGTTGTAGGCGATGGCACCGATGGCTTGCTTGCCCATGGCGCATTGGTATGTGTTACGAGGAGACTGGTTGTGGTGGGGGAATGGGATGAGACCGGCGACGGCTCCGAGGATCGTGAAGGGCTCAATCTCCATGTGGGTTGTTTTCCGGTTGATGTGGTCTTCTCCCACGGCGATCAGCGCATCGTTCTCCTCGTTGACATCCAGATACTCTAGGACGCCACATCTGAGAAAATCGTCAAAGGTAGCTTTCCCTAGCTGAAGGAGACGCAGGTGTTCGGGCTTCAGTCTCGACTTGCCATCTTTGACGATGATGTATGGCCGGCAGACACGGCCTTCGTCAGTCGCAATGTGGATTGCCGAGAAATGTTCATTGATGTAAATGCCGATAAACGGAGATATGTTTCCACGGCGACGCATCGTCTTGAATCGAGACGCAAACTGTTTCGGGTTTTTGGTCAGAGCAAAAGGCGTGCCGTTCATGTGAATGATGTATGAGCCGGGCTTGTGCATCTCGGTCCCCGTGAACATCCTAATCGGGTCGACGCCGTCCACAAGCTTGAAGATCCAGTCCTTCACGGGCTCCTCATCGGCGTTGGTAGTAATGTGGGTCATGAGCGCGAGGTTCTTCACGAGACCACAAGCTTCGCCTTCAGGCGTGTCGGAGGGGCAGAGCATACCCCATTGTGAGGGCTGAAGTGCTCTGGGTCCGCTTACCTTCCTCGTTTTCTCGAACTGACTGCTGATACGGGTCATCATGCCCAGGGCGGCAATGTAACTCAGCCTGCTCAAGACGTGTGTGACTCCTGCGCGGCTCATGTTGAACCGCTTGACGTTCCAGTTCCCGCTCTGGATGGCTCGGTTGAGACCCTGGGTAATATACTGGCCCTGGCTGCTGATAGGGCCCACGGGGTCGTAGGCGGATGTTCGGTTCGGCTTCTTGAAGAAATATTCCATGTTACCCTTCAAACTCGCAACGAACATCTTGAACAAATCCTCGAACAGCAAAGACAGCAGCTGACCAGCCAACTCCAATCTCTTGTTGCCAACGAAATCGCGGTCATCAACGAGTTTCGGATCATGCGAGGCCATCAGGACGCGCCGAACCATCATGGCAATGTAGATTGCTTTCGGGTAAAAGTCAAGCTCCTCGATTGTGACATGGGCAATGATGATGTTCGCAAGAGCATCCAATCCCTCCTCGACTGGGCTCCGGCGAGGAGCGGCCATCGACCGTCCCTTCTTTGGGCCACCCATCTTGACCCTAGAGCCCACGTACTCCAGCGCTTGTTGTTGGGTGAATACGCCGGCCTTCGCCGCGTCGTCAAAGTTGATGAGTAAGTCGTCCTGATACCGCGCATCGCCGCCAGCCACAAGTTCCATAATCTCGTAATCGGCGAGGCCGCCGAGGGCTTTGAGGATGATGACAATCGGGATGGGCTCGACGAGAACATTGTGGTTGAGAACAATGCGATCCTTTTTGAGGATCACGTAGGTTTTGGACTTCCGCTCGTGGGTTGAGCTCGTGACCGAGGCCGAGACGCCGCCCGTCTTCTCGTCCGCCTCGACAATCACACGGTTCTTGCTGAGCTGTTCCTGAATGAGGATGACCTTCTCGGTTCCATTGATAATGAAGTAGCCGCCGGGATCCAGGGGGCACTCGTTCATGATTTCCATGCGGGCGTTGTTGGCGTCACTGAGGCAGCACTTTGCGCTCTTGAGCATGACGGGAATGCGGCAGAGCGGGATGTCTTTCCGAATGATCTTTTTGCGATCGCGCGAATAGGTGATGTCGACGACGACCTGGGCGGCATATGTCATGTCACGGAGACGGCACTCCATGGGCGTGACCTCGTCGCGGGATTTGAAGTCGGAGTAGTCATTGCGGGTGGGGGTTCCGACGCGGATGTCGGTAAATTCGAGCCAGAAGTCCTTTTCTTGGTCGCTGCGGACCGAGCGGTTTGCCCGGACAATGTCTTTGATCTCCTGCTCGACGAAGAAATTGTACGAGTCGATGTGCTGCTTGACGAGACCTTTGATGGAAGAGTCAGCGACGCGCTCCGCGAGCTCTTTGGGCAGGCAACCAACCGCCTGCGGGGCGGCAGTGGTGACTGACCTTTGACTTTGAGGAATGCCGGCAATAGCTGGTATTTGTCTTCCTTTGTGGATATCGGGTCGGTGAGCTTCTTGCCATTGTAAAATGGCTCCAGCAGGGCCTCGAAGCCGTCGTCGATTTGACTCATCTTGGCTCGTTCCCGTCGTGCTGTTGAAGAGGCGACTGGGGGGGTTGCAGCCGATCTGTAGCCAAACAAATTATTTTCTGCCCCGCGGCTGGCACACGTCGAAAGCTTCTTATCGCCGCCACTAACTCTTTATCGTTGCTGCGTCAGCCGGGAACAAGGTTGGGGACGACAGCTGGGCAGGGCTGTGGAGGGGCAAGGACGGAGCCCCGTTCTCTCGCTGCAGCTGTCAGAAATATTTAATACTTACCTCTACCTACCTAACCTACCTGGTATGTGACGACTTCATTGTCCGGTGCCTAGGTGCCTCTTGAACCGCTTCTGAATACATCAGTGTGCATGACCTGACCGTCATCGCCATTCTCCAACTCATGACAATTTTGCATAGGTTCGCGCTTGCTCCATGACCGGGTCAACAGTGGGGGGTCGTTCTTTTCCACTCTCTACAGTACTATGCTACTTTTTTTTTTCATGAGCGACCAAATGCACGCCTTTCTGACACATCTCAACCGTATCACGGCGGCGCTGATGGCGCTCCTAAAGTTCTCCAAGGGTCAACTGCTTGCAGTATGTTTAGTGGTGGCTCCAAGACTCGAGACTCTAGTTGATATGAGACGGGGGAGTCAACTAAGCTAGGGAGGTGTGTGTTCCAAGGTAGGGTCACCAGCTTTCGAACCAGGATGACTGAACACTCTAACAGCAAAGGCAGTTACTATGTAGTTAGTAACTAGTTGTTGTTATTGTGAATAATCATTCCGCCTCGCCTTTGTTGAAGCTCTCTGTGGATTTCCGGAGCACCAATAATGTGCCTCACAATTACCATTTGTTTCAGGAGCCGGGCCGCTAGTAGGCCAGGTCTATTGCGGCCGGGATTCTCGCCAAGCGCGGCATCAGGACTGAGTAGAGTTCGTTGCCAGCCACGAGGTTGAGCCTTTGTTTGAACGGGTAACAACCAACAGGTCTTCCCTTTGGTTTCCTAGTTTCCTGTCACTCAACAAAGCCCTCTTCTAGGTCAGCCCGGCTTGCGGCTCCGAGGTTGGGCTCACCGACTTTTAAGACGGGTTCCAGGCTGCAGGTGAGTGTGGGGTGGAATTGAGGCTGACACTTGGGCAAGGTGTAACCCCTCCATTGACAACTCATAGCTCATACATGGTACAGTATAGAAACCTGGAAGCACACTGCACGCTTTCCTGTGGGCAAACAGTAACTCTGAAATTGCCACGCACAAATGGGTATGGAGGAGGAGGCCGGCCGGACATTGCTTCATGACGATCCTTTGCTGTCCCCAACGAGTCAAAGTTGTTGACAGACACAGACTCCCCCAGAAAGACTTTGTCAAATCAGCCGCCAACCTCAGGGTCGCACCGAGATCGACGGGGTCCTCTGTGATACTCTCCGTGCGTCTTCGTCGGGCAGAGGTGGGGCTGCACAGATCCGTCGCAGACAAGAGACTCACATTGGTCGCGTGGACTTTTTGGTGTGGGAAGAGCTTAGCGCGCTTACCATGTCTTCAATTGGCCGCCGAGCTCGGGCCTGAGTCGACTCGACAGAAAATCCCGTTCGCGAGTGTGTGAGTGTTGAGAAAGGGGCTGGGGTTGCCGACATGTGCGGGCAAAGGAGAGAGAGCGCTCCACACGCAGACCCCTGACTGCAACGTTCAGAGAGGGGTTGCGGCCCGTTGGCGGCGGGGAAGCGAGGATGACGAGCAGAGAATCCCATCCCCTTTGCAGAGTTCCCCTGCTGTTCTGGAAGCGTCAGCCCAAACAAAACGAGACCATGTCCTCCGCGACGGCATTGCCTTCAAGAAACAGCTAGCGAGACATTCCGGAATCCGGACACTCCAGGTCAGAGCTGGAGGAGTCGGGCCGGGCGCACGCCGATCTGGGACCAACTACCTTATATGCTGTTCATGTTTGATAGTCAGATTCCCGTTGATTCGGTTTCGGTGTGTGAAGGCAAACCCGGTTAAATGCAAGGCCGAGCTCCTTCGGCACGGGAATCCAACCACCGTTTGTTAGGCTTGTCTCTAACGCTCGGAGGAGAGAAGATCAAGACAGCATCCCGCGGTGTCGCCACTTCTCAGTTCCATCCAGCCGTGGACTGGCAGTTGAGTGGCTACGCACATCATTGTGTGTATTCGAAGGATGCAGAACGCCACATGCGACGTCCCAGCGGACAGTGGCATGGGAGAGAAGACTCGCCCAGTTCCGTAAGCCGTATCAGTGTGTCAATAGGCGTCCCGAGACGGAAGCTGTCCATGGTTAGTGGAGACACCCTTTTCCGCGCTTGTTCCAAGTTCCTCGGGTCGCCTTGGATGTGCGTTGCTCCCGTAAAAAGGCTTCGTCTTCTGATGAAGCGGCTGCTCATGGTTCGCTGATTGCTGCACGTCTGGAGAAGAAGAGAGAGCATGGTACGATATCCGGTCAAGCCCATCAATGGCCTCCATCATCGAGACGGACGAGGCTTGGTCCTGTATGTACATACCTGGATACGTGTACTGTGCACATTGCTGTTTGCCAGCGGCATCCAGTGGAAGGCAGCCAGTCGCAATCCGGCATCCGACATGAAGTGGCATGCATGCGCATGGGCCGGGACCGAGCCTGGGGAAGACTCGACTGTCTTATTACATACATATACAGAGGGCACTCGCCAGCTGGTCAAAACATTGAGGCGGCGGGGGACGGGCTGTGAACCCCATGTCGGCGTCACAGTTGCAGCCAGACTTCTCGTCCCGTCTCCCCAACCTTTTTCCATGCCGGTACACACCGCTGCTTGTCCGGGTCACCTGTCTCGACTCGAAGCTCAGCGTCCTCTCAGGCCGCAACACTTGGAAGGCCATGAATCGCTGCGTGTCGAAAGAACGGTGAGGGAAGGAGGGCGAACAGCACAATAAGGGGCCCTGTCGTAAGAAGATGACAATTGACATGCCGAGTTGGCAACCCCCCGCGGCATGCATGTAGGGAATGAGAACTGTTGTTAGCGTGTCGGGGGCTGCATGTCGTACCCCGATCGGCGTGGGTGGCATCGCCTCTTTTATACCTCGAGGCGAATGCACACGAAATGGTTTCAATATCCGGGTAGGGTAGAGAATCCGGGGTTGGCGCCGTCGGCTTTGGGCAGCAAAAGAGAGCGGGCAGCGTGTCCTCGGCCATGCAACCTCTGCACAACCGGCCGCATTCCCATCTGTCACGGCACATGCCACCGCCGTCTTAAACCTCTCCGGGGTTTTTTTTTTTTGTCCATGAGCCGCTGGAGGCGTCGTGACTCTCACACTCGGGGTTCCAGGCTCGGCTTGATTTTTGAGTTGTGTGATCACAGGCTTTAGCGCACACAGGCTCCTCTCCCTGCAGCAGCAGGGCAGCAGGGGAAGAGGGACAGTCCCCACAGCCAGCCCAATCGAGAGAAGGGTGGGGGTATCTTTTAGCGCACACGAGGCGTGGACCTGCACATGTAACCGGGCCTTCACTGGCCAGCAGCAGTGACTTTCTCTCCGCTGCCAGGGGTCCGTCCGCCGGAGTGCCCTGGGCAGGCTGTCCGTCCACCCATCCACCCATCCTGTGCCATCCACCCATCCATAAACCGAACCTCGACCCAAAAGCGGGCGGCGCTCTTCGACTCGCCTTTTCCTCCATCCCACGCTCTTTTTGTATTCCTGCTTCCCCCCTCCTTCGCTGTTGCGCCTGGTTTCCAGGACGCACCGTGTGCCAACAGACTGTGTTTCTCTAGGTCAGTAGACATCCTATCTCCTTTCCCCCTGTGGCTGGCCCCCCGCATGTGAAGGTTTTTTTGAGCGCGGGTCAGACGCCGCGAGAAGATGGGAGGGGTTGCATACCTACGGCAGCCGATGGCTGGGGAGCCGAACGATGACAGCCCGGCGCAGCAGCGGGCGGCAAGCGGCAAGCGGCAAGCAGCAAGCATCGAGCAGCATGACGGACAATCGAGTAGCTTCGGGCTTCAGCTTCTTCGCGCCGGCTCTTCATGCCACCATGCGTTGTTCTCTTGAGCTAGGCGCTGCTGCGGCGAGCGGAGGGCGCACCCAGACTTCGAGCTTCGGATTCCTCTACCGCCCGACGCCCAGTTTGCTGACCGCAAATTCTCTCCAGACTTATAGAGAAGAGATACTACCGTCCAATTCGCGCGCCCCGTGTACGAAAATTGCTGTGTTTGTAGTAGCAGAGGGCAAGCGAGATGGACGACTTCTTCCGAACCCAGCAGAGCCCCCGGGCCGAGCCCCAACTGAGCGGCGCCTTCGTGTCGCCTCCCCGCAACGGGCCTGTGCTGCCGCGCCGGTTCACCACTGACTCCGGTCGTGTACCAACACTGTCTTCGATTACCACCATCCCGCGCGCCACCGAGCCGCAAGACTTTGCTTCGACCTCGGTACGTTTTTTTTTTTTTTTTGGTTTTGTTTTTTTCCGGAGCTTGAGGAGAGAAGTGGCCAATGCTCTTGGTTGTTCCCTGCTCTTGCTGCTGCTATTGTCGCTGCCTTTTTGCCGGTACATATGGAACTCCAAAGCTGACGCGGGTTGCGGCAGGCTCTGCATAAAGTTCAATTGGTACGTGCCTTCGTGGGGCGGGTCCTGGTCTGGCTCCTTGATGGGCAGTGGAGACGCGCCGTTGGCGGATAGGGATTTGCCTTGATGCAGGGCGACTGCTGCCGCTGCTCGTCTTTTATCAAAAGTCCGCCCTCGCAACAGGACTCTCAGCTAACTTGGATCGCAGCTGGAGAAGAAAAGGCTGGATTACGAAAGGCTCCGGGAGCACCGGCGGCGCTTCGAGGCCGAGATCCATAAACTAGATGCCCAACAGCGAATGGAAGAGAGAGAGCTTCAGCAGATGCAGGAGGATTTGAACGCCCGATATGGCGGGCATCAGTCGGAGCCGACAACGCCCCCGGAGTTTCGCGACAGCTCTGGCTTCCCTTCGATATTCTCTAGACCGAATCGTTATTCCACGTCGAGTCTTACGTCCCCTCAAGGCCTCTTCAACCGGCCCGCACGATCTGGGTCGCTCCTCACCTCGCCTCTTTCCGGGACTCTCCCGTCTCGATTTCCCTTCGACGACGTCCCATCACGCTCGGTCCCCGGTTCTCGAAGGAATAGTGATGAGGACGAGAAGGAGGAGGCGGTCCGCCAGGATCCCACCAGCCATCGGTCGACAAATGCGTAAGTGGTGTCTCCTTCCAATTATTGTGCCGAGATGTAGAAAGTTGCTCTGGACCCGCGGTATAGGCGTGAGCAATGTGTTGCAGCCAAGCTGCTGGTGGGCTTCACATTCACACGCCCTCGCGCCTCTTCAGAGGCCGGTTATCGCATTCTCCCTTTTTCATTCTGCCTGGTTACTTGTTGGGTATCTTGTGTTCATTCATCCCAAGTTTCTGAATTGGGTTGACCCGCACAATAAGGGGGCCGGATTTGACTTGTTATTCATGCCACCTCTTCCCCCTTGCCTCTCTCTCGTTACTCACCACACCATTGCGGGTCTGTTCATCCACTATTCAGCAGAGGGCAGGACAATAGCTGCTCGGCAACTTCCCGTACCCTTTCCGCTGGGGAATAGTGGTGATACCACTGGTCTATCTTTTTTTTCCTCTTGCCCTTTTCGAGAGCTTCGAACAGCTATTTAAACCCCATTCCTCCCCCCCCTTCCATCTTTATGCCCATTTCCATTCCCATCCTCAACTTCTCAGCTTTTCTTCTTCCCCAACGCTCGCAACCCCCAGCACTTCGTTCAACTACTAGTGGTGTTGGGCTCGTCGAGGGCACCACTTCGCTTATAGCCACTGACGGCCCTTCGCCTTTGGCTTTTCCACTGAACAGTAATATTCTCCTTGCGACGGGCTGAAGCATCGAAGCAAAACTTAGAGCAGTCGCTGACCAAGCACGATTTTTAGGTTGAACCGCTATTCCATGCCCGTGACCCGGTCCCGGACGTACTTGACCGACATTGACCTCGAGGATAGCAACAACACGACCGGTTTCCTGTTTGGAAACGAGGACTCGAACTCAGCAGAGACCAGAGCGACCCCCACAACGCAGGTTGGTAGCAACGACGCCTTCCCATCCTTATTCCGGCAGCAGGCATATACAAGCATGGTGAGTTTGTTTCCTTTCTGTTTGGTTGCACGCGGGCGGTCTGTCAGTTTAGGGCCCCGTTTTGCATTTTCTTTTTTTCTTCTTGGATTTTCCGGAAATTCTTCACCGTTCCCGTTTCTGCCACTTTGCATGTGCCAGGAAGTCGCTTTTGCACCATATCCTGGCCCAGCAAAACTGGCGTGCTGCAGCCACTTTGGTTTCCGTACCTGAGGGTGTTGGCCCCCGAGTCGAACAGCCCCTCGCTCAACCAGCATTTGCACTCCAGTCCTTCACCATCCCTCAGACCTCAGAACGCCATCATAACTATCGCGGTTTGCCTTTCTGTATTGGTTTCTTGGCCGACCGTGCCCTTTTTTCTTTCTTTCCCGCTCAGCTGGAGCTCCTACCATACACCTTGATTTTCCTGCAAAATTTCATCTCATCCGCACTTCGCGGCACATAAATTTTTTTTCTCGTACCGGATCGGGTTGTTAACATTTACCTCCAAAAGACTTCGGCGTCTTCGGCTGCCGCTGACCTTGGCCTCTCCCAAACCTCTGGGCCTGAGCATCATTCTTCCAACGGCTGGAGCAGCATTAACAAGCATCGCCACAAACAGAGTATGTCTACAATGGGCTCCACCCAGCTCAACGGTGGTGCCTCGATCGGCTCGCCGTCCGAGGCCAGCACCGTCGGCAGCTCCCGTCCGGCCAACGTCCGCCACTCTGTCGACGGCATGAAGCTCTTCCCGGAAGCCACGACTACGGCTTTGGATGCTCCGGCGACCTCGGTCGTCTCACCGCCCACCGCCCACATCTTAGCTTCCCCTCCCAAGCTGCACCAGTCTTACTCTGCCAATGACGTACCGACTGTCAAGACCAACGGCACCACTGGCCTGGGTGTCAACGCCAACAACCACGCTCAGCAGCACTTCCATAATCACAATGCCAGCATTGGCCGCATCCCGGCTGGCGTCATGCCCAGCCGCCATAACCGCGAGCTGTCGTCGGACGCCTCTTCGGCTAATGGTCGTGAGTCGGCCAACTACCCGTCCATCACATCCACCCTGCAAGCTAGCGCGCCGCCCTTCGGCCCCCCGTCAACTCAACCGCAGCACTCGTCTGCCGCAGCGGCTCCGGCCGTGACCGCGCCGGCTTCGGGCATGCCGTATCCGTTCTACCCCGGGGCCCCCGGCTACAATCCTATGAGCGGCCCTCCTCCCCCTGCTGGCTACAATGCCCTGCCCATGCTCATGCAGAACATGTCCGTCGCCAACAACAATCCTTCAGGCATGTATTCGCATCAGAACTTCACCGGCTACAACCCGCTTTACAACCAGCCTCCTGCTCCTCGCCCGCATCAGGACAGCCAGGCGCGCGTCATCCAAAGCCGCCGCCAGATGGATAGCGAAGGTAAGCCACAAGTCGGCACCCAGCGGTTTCCATTTTCGTGTCCCTACGCTGACAACTCTCCAACAGCCATGGCTCGGTTCAACAACTTGCCGCTTGAACAGGTTGGCGGCACCATCTACTCTCTGTGCAAGGACCAGCACGGCTGCCGTTACCTGCAGAAGCAGCTGGAGAACCGCATCCCCGACCAGATCCATATGATCTGGCTCGAGACCAACCAGCACGTGGTGGAGCTGATGACGGATCCCTTTGGCAACTATCTCTGCCAAAAGTTGCTTGAGTACTGCAACGACGAAGAGCGCACTGTTTTGATCCAGAATGCAACCTCCAGCATGGTCACGATCGCCCTGAACCAGCATGGTACTCGAGCCCTCCAGAAGATGATCGAGCATGTGACCACGCAGGTTCAAATCAACCTGATCGTTGAGGCACTTCGCAACCAGGTAGTTGAGCTCATCCAGGATCTCAACGGCAACCACGTCATCCAGAAATGCCTGAACAAGCTCAGCGCCGCCGATGCCTCATTCATCTTTGACGCTGTTGGCAAGCACTGCGTCGAAGTAGGCACTCACCGCCACGGCTGCTGTGTTCTCCAGCGTTGCATCGACCACGCCGACGGTGCTCAGAAGGTGTGGCTTATTGAGCGCATCACTGATCATGCCGTCACTCTTGTACAGGACCCTTTTGGCAACTACGTGGTCCAGTACATCATCGACCTCAACGAGGAGACTTTCACGGAGCCGCTCGTGCAACAGTTCCAGGGCCGCATCGGGCTCCTCTCCAAGCACAAGTTTAGCTCCAATGTCGTCGAGAAATGCCTGCGCTGCGCTTCTGACGTGTCTCGGGACATGATCGTCACGGAGCTCTTGGGCCCCGGCGAGATCGATCGCCTGCTTCGCGACTCGTTTGGTAACTATGTGATCCAGACCGCACTTGACTATGCGTCTCCCATGTCAAAGCACCGTCTCATCGAAGCCATTCGCCCGATACTCCCCAGCATCCGCGCGACGCCCTATGGCCGTCGCATCCAGGCCAAGATCCAGACCTACGATAATCGTACCGGTCCCAACAATGCTGGACAGGTGCTGCCGACCGATCCGGCTGGTGGCCAAATCTCGATCCGCCCGGCCCACAGCCGTGCCATGCCCAACGGCGCCTCAATTCTTGCGACCGGAGCGTATGCCAACGGTGTCAACGGGGTCAATGGCGCAGGCGTGAACGCGGGCGCAATGTACCCAAGCAGCACGGTCATCGCCGTCCCGCCGCCTCAAAACCAGCCGGCCCTGCAGCCGCCGCGCGCGCAGCAATTCCAGCCTCAGTATACCCCCATGGGATCTGCTGAGAACGGCGAAACCCAGTGGGTTTGAAACATTGTCATCGCGAAGCTGGGTATGCAGCTCTGAGCGGAGTGATGAGGCTTGGTCTTGGTCTTGGTCGTTTTGCGTTCCTTCCATCTTCTTTCTTCCCTGCCACACTAGCTACGAGGGCATTATCAACATGCCATGACCGTCACGACCTTTTCTTCTCACTGTTTCCACTAGCAACGATTGGCACGGCATTTCGGTTTTCCTCATGATGCGACACGGTATCCGCTAGGCGACGACGAAAACGACCATCGAGCATAAGCACACCTACCCGAGACTTATGATGGTTCTGTCTCGGGGAGGCCTGCTTTGTTGTACACTATCCGCTCGATAGGTGCGAAGGTTGTCGCGACGGAATAGAGCGTTCTGGAACGTAATCTTTCCACATTCAGTCTTCTCCTTTGTTTTTTTTCTTCTTTTTTTTTTTCCCGGCTCCGGCTTTTCTCGTTCTAGTTTTCGGTTCTCCTGCGATTTCAGACCTCGATCCTCTCGGATATCTTCCGCCCTACAATCCCGGTCAATCTTTGGTCTTCTTGAGACGAGCTATGCGCCATCGCTACCGGACAACATCTCGACAACATTTATGGCAACGGTACGCAGGGCGCTTTAGCTGCTTAGCAGAGAGATTTGGGCTGTATTTTGCGCATTGCGATCATTCACTTCTCAGTGGTTGGCGGCTGGGGCGGCCGCGTCGGATGGATCTTAAGTCCCCTGAAGACTCGAACAGGCAATCTCTGGGGGTCTGCCTGGGGCGGGTTCGGAACCCCGGCTGGTCATCACTACGCCTCCTTCCTCCGTCGATGGGCGTTAACGGTTTTCTTTTGCCATGTTACATTTGGTTCTGGCGTCTCCCTTCTACCCCGGCCATGCTACGCTGCTAGAGGCCAGTCTGCAGTTGCATTGGTATTCGGTGGATTTCTTGCTTTCTTTCGGCTCTTCTGCTGCTTGGGCCTCGCTCCCGAGCAGTTTCTCGACTTGGACCCCCGAACGAGTTAAACGCCGGGATTCAAACCCAGTCGACTAAGTCTCTGATTCTCGCTTGGTCAGGGTCCTTCCCTCGGTCCGGGAAACAAAGGGAGGCAACGGCATGGGAGGTCGTGGTCACGACCCACATCTTCTTCTATGCCACGCCTACAGCAGCAGCCTGGCTTTGGCAGACTGGCCCGCGCTGGTTTTGCCCGCCTTGGTTTGTGCATGTATTTAGAGGAGAAGACGCAAACAAAAGCTGCATTTTTTTATATTCTTTTGGTGGCAATGTCTGTACCGTGCGTGATATGATCTGGTCCGTTTTGACGCTGTCAACCATGTTTACGATGATGATGATGTCGTCCTCCCCAACATCCTGATGGTTCCAATCCGTGTATGCTTTCAAACCACAGCAAGTGATAAGTGATGGTTGGCTACCGGTGCCAACTAACTAACTACCTACCACTCATCCCCAGAAAATAAGCACCCTCTGCATCAAATAACCCCAGGGGCCGGGTCTGTCTCACTTCACACGAGTTCAGAAACCCGGGAAAAGTCTGGCCGAACAGGCATCGATTCAAAGCCCTTGTTTGCTGCTCCCATGCTGGGCGAGAGGACCCAGATCATCATTGCATTGCATTGCATTGCATTACATGCAGTTCTTTTCTTCATCATCCCCTTCTAGTCCCGCTCACACTACTAATAGGCCATAGTTTTTACCTCCCTCTACTCACTCGTCTCAACCCAACTCGCTGATGTGTCATACCATAGGCAGCAAAACAGACTGATGGGCTTCTTTACTCTCCTCCTCCTCCTCCTCCTCCTCCTCAACGCACATCTCCGAGCAGGTTGTCAAAGTCCGTGGTGGTTTACTGTTTCGGTTGTAGTCGGTACTGCAATGATGACGAAGCATGAGCGAAAGTGCGAGTCAGACAGAAAGAGGTGCCGACGAATAGGGAACGTAGGGGCCGAGTGAATAAAGGAGCTCGAAAGCAAGACAGGGCCGGTATATGTTCAAGTCCAACAGCTCACAAGCAGGCGGGCCATAGAGGCAGAGATATCGGTTCAGCAAGGATGTCGAGTATGGAGATATCCGAGATAAATGGGAGTTTGCGAAGCATAATCGCGGGGCTATGTTTCGGTCGCAGATGGAACATCGGCAATATAGACCTACCGACTTCCGCTTCACCGCAGATAACACAAGTGAGAGGCTATCGGCACAAGGGACCACAAGGGGCAGGAGAGAAATAAGATGGGAGAAAGATCCCTTCAAAACCCAACTCCAAGCCGGGGAATCACAATGCCATTCATAAACGCAAAGTTTGCGGACAAACATGATATGTACCCCACCAGGCACCTGTCCATTCCTTTTTTGCTCAACTAAACCGAATTCCCCGCCCAAGTGCTCCCAAATGTTAGCATGACGCTGCTTGGCTTCGCCATGACTCTCAGGCGAGCCAGCCTGTCCAACATGCCACTCCATTGCACGGAACAGAAGAACCAGTGCCGAGACGCCTCCCGAGCCGTAGCATCCATTACGGTCGTCTCCCTTGAGACGTTTACCGGTAGCGCCAGAGGGAGAGGGTGTTGTGGCGCAGCCAGGTCTTTCTCCGGCCAGCCTTGGTCTTGTTGTAGCGGTGGCCCTTGTTGAGACCGCGCGACTTCTTGCCGGTGGCGGTGAGGCCGCGGGACTCGCGGTGCTTGTGGACGGGGTTGACGATCCAGTTGATGCGAGGATCGCGGCGAATGGCCTTGTGCTGGGGGTCAACGAGGATGACCTCGAAGTACTTGTAGGTAGAGTCCTGGTTGATCCAGTACGAGTTCAGGACGCGGAGGTTGGCGCAGCGGCGGCCGACACGCTCCT
Source organism: Chaetomiaceae sp. B2702 (assembly GCA_023628455.1). NCBI lineage: Eukaryota > Fungi > Ascomycota > Sordariomycetes > Sordariales > Chaetomiaceae > Chaetomiaceae sp. B2702. Next base: position 44,970 of record JAMAKP010000103.1, on the reverse strand, counting down.
CAGCGGTGGACTTGAGCGAGCGCTGGTACTTGAGCTGGTTCACACCCTGGTTGGTGGGCTTGCCTGTACGACACAGAAATTGAGTCAGTCGCCCGTTCCAGATGCTGTCCCACGCGCCAATTGCACGACGATCCAGCGAATATGTAGGATCGAAAAGTCCTCACCATAGGTGGCACCCTTGGGAACAGGGCGCTTGCGGCCACCACGGCGGACACGCACGCGGTAAATGACATAGCCCTGCTTGGCCTTGTAGCCGAGGCGGCGAGCCTTGTCGGGGCGGCTGGGCCTCGAGGCACGGTGGATGACGTTCAACTGGCGGAGCTATATTGATGCACTCTCAGCAAATGTTCAACGAGTGTATAGCAAGAACGGGACGAGTTGTGGTTTCATTGACGGTAACTTCGATCGGGAAGAATATCGAGTATTTCGTCGAGGAACCACGACAAGCCGCCGTCCACATTTTTCGAGGGTGCGTTAACTAACCTCCCAGCAGCGAACCCGGAGAAGGAAGCGAACGACATCGCTCTGCTTCTTCTTCGAAAGCTCCTCGAGGTACTTAAGGGCACCCATTTTGCCTGTGCAATCTCTCGGGGTCAGCTCGTCGTCGCCAACAAAATCGGGCAAAAGCAATCGTGATTAAGTTGAGCAGAGAATTGCAAAACAGTGTAGCCTTGAGAAGCGGGATATACGCACCAACCTCGAATTCCTGTTGTTAGTACGGTTGAAGGAATCCGCCAAGTTCGTGAGAGTCGGGAGAACAAAATTTCGGGAACTCTTTGCAATTGTGGAAAGCGAAAGCCCTAACCAAAGAGTGGGTCCGCTAAACCCAATCGAGGGTAAAAGTACATGGTCCAAGCTCCACCACTCAACTTCAGCACCAGGGTTCAACAAGACCCCATACTCGAGCTCCTCCAATGTCCAAGACTCGGTTTGAGCAAAGACATTTGCCCAGGACACTTCGGCATGTCTTGGGGCGGTCCGGTTTCTGAGATGCAGCTTATTTCAAGCAATCATGGTCAAGCAAATAATGGAAAAATGACATCTCCCCACAAAGTAGCCCTTCCTTGACCGCGACCATGCCCTGATCCACTTACTCCTCTCCCTTCGAAGGCAACGTCCTCACTACCCCAGCCAGCGCAACCATCTGCCTCCTCGCCGCCACACCCCAGCTCTCCTGGCCATGCAACTCGCGCCCCTTCCTCCTCCACTCAAACAGCCCCCTAGCCAAGTTTTCCGCCTCGCTCCTTCTCTCTGCCTCCTCATCCTCCTCACCATTACTATTGTCACCCTCAGTTCCCCCTCCGGTCGACGAAGGTGTAATCCACCCCTCCACGACCCTCTCCCCAAACAGCTTCCCGTACTCCAGCAGCTTTCGCATGCCCTCCTCGTCCTGCTTCCACGTCTCCCGCGGCGATGCCAGATCTGGCGCGCGCGAGCCCCTGACAGCTGTCTCGTGGCATTTGAGTATGGCGCGGCTAAGGCGTAGGAGGTGTTGGGTGTGCTCCGAGAGGGGGTGGCTATCCCTTGCAGAAATGGTTTGGGCGGTGGTTTGCAGGGCTGTGTAGATGTCATAGAGGTTGTCGTTGACTGGGCTGTTGGGGGTGATGCTAAGTAGGCAATATTAGCGACCTCCTTGAAGGATGAGTAGGTAGGGTTGGGGGAGAGCACGGTGGTACACACAGGTCTTGCTTGAGTTTGGCTAGGGTCTCTTGGACTCGCTCCAGTCCTTCCGCGACTTGCTCCTTGAAGCTTTGGATGAATTCCTTGGACTTTTGGTTCTGGTCCATCAGGTGCTGCTCGATGGTTGCTGGTTTGGAGGAGCTTCTGCCCCTTTTTTCATGTACATCAGCAGGGTGGCACCGATGTTTATCATCTGATGGGCGGCCTACCGTCCATAATCTCCAAACTCATCGTCCGACTCCTGTTTCCGCCTGGTAGCTCGTGAGGCAACGCGGCGGGTTCTCTTGGCTGGTCTTGTAGGGGGGACTTCGCTGTCATCACTGTCTGTTGCAGGTGGAGGCTTCAATGTGCGGGCCGACCGAGCGCGAGACCCAGGCGCCCCGGTAGGGGATGTCGTGTCTTTAATCCTTCGCTTCGGCGGCATGGCGTGTCAAAGAGATGGAGGCAGACCAGCTCAAGACCAGGTGAACGTAAAGGAAGAATGAATGCCCAAGACCCAGTGAGACAGCGGCATGCGCCACAGCGCTTGGCTAGATGATTGAGATATTGTGAGGCCCCTTCAACCGAGCTGAGATTCTTCATGGAACATAATCGAACAATGCAGAGGCAAGCAGCGACACTGCTGACGGCGGTTCAGATGGGCCCATTGTCGTGCTTTCCTTGAGGAGTCGTCGGGCCATGCTCGAGGAAGGCACAGCCCGGACAGGCACCGACGGAAAGCGGAATGTGGCCGGCCAGAGAGAAGTATTACGGTAAGCACCTAGGTACTTATCCTTAACTTGGAACAAATCCGGGTTTCGACTCTATAGAAATATGATTGTTTCCGGTTGCTCAACTTCTTTGGCCAAATTTCCCGTTGGACAAGATATTGTGGTGGAGACAGAGTCAGATGCAAAACGCCCTTATAGACTTTAAACCACCGTACAACTCTTGTATAAAGCGCAGCAGATCAATAGGAGTCTAGCAATAACCAGGGGCCGTAAACAAAAAATCAAACAAAACCGTAAAGTAGTAAGAAATCCCACAGCCAAAGTCTTTGATTGTATATGCCTCTGTACAGGTATCCCATCCTTGACCAACCCAAACTCACATCTGTCCCTCTTTTGTTGTAGTCTCTCAAAAATTACACATTGCCCGCTGCAAAGAAAGCCCTGTGCCATCTCTGTCTCTGTGAGTGTCTCTCTATCTATGGTAAAGAAATAGTCTTTCAGATCATCATAGGCAACAATTGGCAACTGTGTTGCTAAGTGAGGGAAGTAAAAAGGGTCTCAAAAAAAAAAAAGAAACGAATAATAGAAAATACGAAAGAACGTGCCCATTCTCAGCCCAATCAAATCTTTCGAGTATTAAGAGCCAAAGAAAAGAAAAAGTCGAAGAAGAAGAAGCCCGGAGCCTGAATAATAAGAAAGCCGTCTTGACCCATGAAGCATGATGCCATATCGTGGAGCGTCTGAAAAGAAGAAACCAACAGACTTCGTGGCGAAAGTCTTTAATGCATAGCGTCCCAAGCAGATGCCGGCGAACTCTCGACAACGGAGGGTAGCTCATCTGAGCCAGCCGCCGTGATGATTGCGACCTGCCCCATAGTATCATAAAGAAAGGACCGGCCGTTATCGTAATTCTTTCCTGCCGCGGTCTTTCTTTCTTTTTTTCTGTATCACCGTTCCGGATATCCGAGCGAATCTGGCGCGCTTGTAGAAATCGACATCAAGTAAGGGGGAGGGGAAAATTGGAAATATAAACCCGCACTTCCTTTGCCTTCCGGTTTTAGCGAGAGTTCATTGACAAGCCCTGGAATGATCCGAGCAGGTCTGCTTGCGCTCCGAGACCGGGAATGCTCTGGTCGTGCTGAGAGCCTGCGGCAGACTGTGGGCTTGGATAACGTCCTCGAGCAGCGAAGTCGCCTGCCTGTGGGAAGGTGCCAGGAAAGGCGTCAAGACCCTGCATCATGCCCGGAGTGTAAGGCATGGCTCCGGCCCGGCCGGCATTGCCAAAGGCACCGTACGGGTGATAGGGGTAGTTGGTACCCGCATAGTTCGAACCCGGTGCCACTGCGCGGTCAGCATTGAAAGATGCGGCAAACGATGGCTGAATTCCGCGACCTGCTTGGTTGGACCCAGAGTACGCCGACTGCGGCTCCTGCTGCGACTCCTGGCGGCGTGCTGACGCGGAAGAGCGGTTCACCACAGCTCCGGGGCCGACCCCGCTTGGTGCCTGCAGTCCCAGCGTAGGGCTCGCAAACGATGCTGGGTTGATAGCCGACATCCAAATACGTGTCTTGTAGATCTTGAAAAGATCTGTGACGAGTGAGTTGAAGTTGATGTACGTGTCGGCGAAGTAATAGAAGGTCAACTTCTTCCAATCCCTACTCAAAGTCAATATCGCGCGAATTCTGGTTGAAACAACAAAGAGGAACTTACATCTGAAACTCAGCGTCGAGAATCTCCATGTTGAGGCCGTGCTCCTTGACCTTTTGTTGACAAACCCGTTTCGCCTTGGCTTCGTTGCCCTCCTTCTCCCTCAAGGCATGGATTTCGTGGCTTTGCGCGAGGCGCTTGATCAACTTGGGCTTCAACTCGCCCGTGCCAGGCTCCTGGATATGATGATGCTGACTCGGGGGGCCCATACCACCAACAGCACTGCCCTGAAGGCCGTTGGAGGCCGCCATGAGGCCAGCGCCAGCGCCCTCCTGTGCCGCGGCGGCATTTTGCGAGTACATCATAAGCCATCGGTACTGCTCCTCGGCGTAGTGCTCCTTGAGCTCCTTTGCAGTCTGCCAGTCTACGTTATCCCGGGCAACGGTGCCCAGATCGGTGCCGCGGTCGGCCTCAACAATCACGAGGTCACCGGGTTTGACTGTGAGACCGGTACCTTCCTGGATATAGAAGACATCGGCCCGGGCGCACTTGAAGAGTACAATATACAGAGACTGGTTGTGTCGCGGCTGCGCCATGCCATACATGCTGCGGTGAGGCGAGGCAGGCCGGTGGGAATAGGATGCAGGCATCGCAGCATACGGGGAGGGGAGGTGATTTCCATACGCAGCTTGGGCCAGTCCTTGCTGGGAACCGACGAGGCCAGCACCGCCAGTGAAGTAGGGTGAAACTGCAGTTATGGTTAGAAGGCTAGCAGAGTTGGTATTTTGTTGACGCATTCTTACCTTGGTTGTTGATGGAATAGCCATGAGTCTCGGGGTATGCAGCCGAGAATTCATGCGCGTGAGCAAGATCCTGAGCCGCCGCTTCATGCGCCTGCATTGTGTCCCCAATGGAACTGATAGAAGCCTGCCGAGTTGGCACATCCGCAAATGAGTGCCGTCGGCTTTGCGGAACATCACCTAGGCCACCGAAACCGGGCGAGCTCTGCCAAAACGCTTTCTTGACATTCTCCAACTTCCTATTTTCCGCCGTATACGGAGTCCTGTATGGACCGCCGACACCATACTCGCTCATCCTCCGGGGGAGGCCCCTTCGGGCTGTCATATCAGAACCGTCGTTCAATTCATCGTGTTCATCAACTGCGTAGTCTGATTCTTCAGGTACCGGTTCCTGAACGTAACTGGAGCTCAAACCAAACGCACTAGCTGTCGAGGCTCGAGGGCGAAGCCGCGCATTTTGGTACTGCTGTTGGCGCAAGAGCATGTTTTCTCGCGTGAGATACTCAATAGTTTTGGCTGCGTCTTGATGCTGACTTCCTTGCATGGAACCGCTGCTATCATCATCATCGTCTTCGTTCACCTTTCCCAGCATGTTGCTATCAGTTATCTCACTTAGCATACTGGGGCGAGAGGGCCTGTGCTGAAGACCTGGCTGTCCTATTGGTCGGCGCGTTCCCATCATCGACGCCGTAGCCATCGACGGTGCGATGGTCTCAGGTTCGAGTTGGCCTACCGAGTAGGACTGAGAGCGATACGTCTTTGGAGTCGGGTGCAATGGAATGGCGAAGGGTATCTGTGAGCTGGGATGGTCTCGCGGCGCAGGCGAAGTCTGCGTCAAACCGCCATCAGCAGCGAAAAATGAGCTGCTTGAGCCCCCGGGCGGGATCGTGGAGGTCGGTGACGGTAAAACCTCAGTCAAGCGCGAAGGGGGTTCCTTTCTCTCGTTATTCCAGATGCCAGTTCCCCAGGGGAACGAGCCGCCACCTGTGTGAGACCGCCCAAGTACGCTAGCTGAGGCCGAGTGAGAACCCCAACCTGCGACTCCTGTTTCACCCGAAGGCGTGGCTGGGTGGGAGCTCGTAGGAGACATTGAGGTACTTGCGAACGAACCCTTCCTCTGGGCCTGACGGGGCAAAGGCGGCTGAGATGTGTCATTCAGCCAAGACGCCCGGCGCACCGGCTGTGGGGGTTGAGCCGGGGGAGGATGGTTCTGACGATGATTTTCAACTTCGTCATCCGAGCTTGCAAGTGCTTCGGAGTCTGGTGTGGATCTTCTGTTCAGTTTATCCAGCAGTATCGCCTGGCTATTCGGGGGACCGGGCGGGAAGTTCCCCTGGCCCGGCTTTGTCGAAGGGCCAGGCTTGATCGTACCAGAACTCATATTGTAATGTGGACACGAAATAGGAGGTTGGGCCGAGCTAGTAGGTTGAAGATGACGGAAGATAGTCGTAGTCGCGAGGTATGTAGGAGAGGAAAATGGCCGAGAGCACAAAATTGAACTTGTCGAATGAAGGCTGTGATCTGAGAAAGCAAATGAACTTGAAAAAAAAAAAACCTCGGGTCAGCACCAATTGACAACAGGCTATGCGTCTTCAGAACTGTTCCAAGACACCAAGAGACCACGAAACGATAGAAACGGGCACATGCTTTCACCGGGGGCGTAGAGTAATGATCGATTGTGGGCTTTGGTACTTGTGCAATGAGACGGAGGTGACTTACAGAACGCAATCGGATTAGGTCTATATCTGCCGGGGTATCTCCTCCTTTTCCTTCCCGACGTCTATTCACTTTCCAATACAACCGAACAATCGGAATCGAGAGCGTGAAAAGAACGCAATCGGGACCCTCGAGTCAAGATGCGGGCGATGCTATCACACGGGCCCGGACGGAGACAAGGGTAGGTCGGTCGGTGAGAAGGCAGGTAGCGACAGTTCGGCTCCGCGGTCTGTTTGGCCAGAGGGTATTCGGTCACGGAGACCCGACCTGCCAAGGTAGCGGGTAGACGATTGATGCGCGGGAGGTTGTGGCCAGTTATGGCGTGCGCCGTGTTGGTGGAAGGATGCGGCAGCGCTAATCGCGATCTCCCATTGCACGCGCGAGCCGGTCAACCGATCGAGTGGAGAAACAAAATCGTCGATCGCAGGTCGTGTGTCGCCGAACGGGACGGCTTTTGGCGTCCAGAGTCAGGTTGGACGGATTGCGCGATACGCGTCGTTGTCGTCGCCAAACCACGATGCGGGAAGGATGGGGAGGGTGGGCGGCGGCGGGGAAGAAGAAGGGTAAAGTGAAGATATGAGGTGTCTCGAGGCTCAAGGATGGCGGCGCGAGGATCCAGGTCTTACGGGCTCGTGCACCAGACAGGGCCCCCCGTCGAAGGTGTGAGCGGGGAAAGCTGGGGGAGGCACGCTGCTCGTTTAGTGGCTGGGATCCCGGTCAGGCCAGCCAGACCAGCCGAACAAAAGCCAAGTCGCTCGATACACAGACGCCGTGGCAAAGGACGAACCAAGGTTTGGAACACCCCAGTTATTTCCGCCGTGGTAATAATCGATGTTGTCTCAGTCTATCGAGAAATGCCGAACAGACAGGCTACTGGGCACCAGGAGAGTCAGTCACGCAAGGTAATCCGTCTCGTGCGAAGCAGCCGTCCGGTCTTTTTGTCAGTGGTCCCACCGAGAAAGGATGGAAATGTGGAGAGAGACAAAGAGCAGGTGGGCCGGGGTTTATGCAACACCCTAAATCTCTCGCAAAGAAGAGGTGTTCGGGAGCTAGACGGATGCAGGGGGCGAAAGGCGAAAAGTCAAGCGCGGAAGCGTATGGGGGTGGGGACGTAGAAATCGTCGAGGCTGCGCATTGAAGATGGTGTTGTGGTAGTGCTCGATGGGACGCTCTGGTACCCTCCGTTCTCCAGTGGGGTGTGAACCATTGCAGCTCCCATCCACTCACCGGCCAGCAATGGGAATTTGGAGTCGCCTTCCAGAAGGGGTGGGAGTGTTTGCGCAGGACCTACACTGTCCAGGCCTTCCAACGCCGCGTCCCCGCTAGGTAAAGAAACAGCCGAAAACGTCACCTCAGCGACGACTTGGGTCACTGTAGTATCACAATCTGTCGATCATCGACGAGTCAGATGTCAAAGAGAACCGCATACTTAGGTACTCAAGGAATATCATTGAATAGGTAGGTAAGGCAGACGAATGTGTCTCTGTTTTGCGCAGTCGTGGTAATAATAAGGAGAAGTCTGTAGCAGCTATGAATTGAACATACCATATGTCAAAAGAACGAAGCCCGTACTGTCAAATACCTTACCTCTTATCTGGCGTGTGGCGTTTCAATACCTGGAGCCTGCCTATGCGTGGCGTCCCTTTTCGTCATCGAGGCATATGTTCTTTCTCTATGTTCGGCCGTGAAGGAAAAGTGCAGGAGAGACACTACGGAGCCCGTCTATCCAAGCCACGGCCGGGCTCAATCTGGACGTTAGTCCTACAATACGCAATACGCAACAGCCACAGCCACAGCACGCCCGCCCGCCCTGAATAGATAGCTTGAATGATGCTGCGTTTCTCCTACCGAGAACATCGGTAACGCTAATGCGACACCAGATTTGGCACCAGATATCTCTGTGCGTGGTACTAATCCAAAATTTGCACCGTGCGGAGAGCAAAAATAACATCCCTGATCCATGCTCAATCTCCAATTGGCAGACCGGGGTCCTCGAATTCCGGGGCGGGGAAAGAGCTTCTCTCCCCTGTGTAACACCGGCGTCAACACCACCACTGCCATCTTCCCTCTCGAGGAAACGCGACAGCTGATATGAACTTGCGGAATGAAAGAAAGCATTCGAAAAAATTGTGACAACTGCTAAAGTTGTCCTTCTTCGGCTGGAAAAGGCTACCCCGTGGTTATCCAATGTGCTGAAGAACCTGCTGGATAAGTCTGCGACATGACGAACAGCAGCCAGCCTAGGCATTGTATGTACATGAACTGTACATGCTCCCGAGACAACTACTCCTGAAAATCTTTCTGTTCTGGGTTGGGCAGATACCCGATGGCTCGAGCACGCCGCCGCCGTGCATGAGGTATTCGAGAGGAACTTCTCCACATATAATTTATGGATGCACGTTTTGCTGAGCTGCAGGCGGCCAGAAACGGTTGGCAGGTGCAGGTCAAGAGGAGTCTCGTCCGCATGGCTCAGTGGCTGCGTCAACTCACAAGACCTCGCCAGCACTCACCGGCCTCCAAGCCTCTATATCTCCAGCACGTTTTTAGCGGCCTGGAATGCGCACGGTATTCTCCCTGGGTTTTCCGCCGGAGGTGCTGGAAACACGGCAAGCGTAGCATGGTGCAGAGGAATGCCGCCTGCGGTGCAACCGCAACAACGTACCCCGCAAGGTATTATGAGGCCATAGCAATCGGCCGACGGAGCCGTTGAGGGTTGCCGCCAACTTGACTACCTACCTACCCCATCGAAGCTCTGAGAAACGTCGGTATTGCCGCGGAGACAGGATGCCCTTCACTGTCCACACACTCCGAGATGGCCCGGGCAGGCGATAGGTGGTTGTTTGTTTGTGGAGGCCAACGGCTGCAGAGGCATCACGCGGCCCCCCATTGTTGACTGGCGCTCGTCATGCGCCATGCCTTTGCTGCGTTCCCCTGGTCAGAGCTAAGCCCCAGCGCAGGGAATTCCAATCTTCTGCCGACACCTCTTGAATCGCATCTCGGATCGGCCAGGGAGCTATGGCCACCATCAAAAGATCTCCCTTCCGGCCCGCCCATTGCCGGGCGACGGCGTCATCGACGGATCATGATCTGGCCATTCCAGAGGCAAAACCCACGCCTTCCTAGCTCGTTGCGCTCCAACACACAGCGCAATCGGCAACAACGGGAGTCATGCTGCGGTGTGTTGTGCATCAGCCAAACCGTCAACGGGGGACATTCATGTACTGGAAGCCGCAGGACGGCTCACCCATCAGCCTAAAATGCAGACGGGCGCCTCTTTGTTGGAGCATATTCCCCCCAGAAGTTCAGCATCAAGCGAAAGGTACCACCTACCTCTCTCGTCCTCTCGCGGTTCCTTGTCCCTTCACCACTCCACCACCCAGAAGTCGGTTAGGGGAGAACCCACTCTTGGTTAGGCCATTCCCAAGATCCTGGGTCCCGTCTTATCACCGGCATTGGTACCCCCGCGGCATTTCATGCACAGTTATGTCTGGTTCGGCCTAGATGTTTCCGCTCTTATTGAGGCGGGAAGGCATCGTTCTACAGTAGTGGCTCGCCAAGGGCCTACCCCGGATTCTCGTTCGATCCTTCGACTGGGTGTAGGCGGTGCTCGGCTACCCTCCGCTGCTGCGGGGAGGGCAAACCGGACGAGTCCAGACAAGCTCCAATATCATGACTCTGATATTATAGGAGGTGGGGATGGGGCGTGCTGCACGCATTCGGGGCACTCGCTTCGGGGCTATTGTGCAGTATATGCAATGGAAGTCACTGGAAGACGACACACGAGCCTGTTGTTGTCATTGCCCTTGTCCTAAAGAGAGCCCACACCGGTACTTGTCCGACTTGGATCTGCGCTCATGATACCGCGCGGATGTTACAGGGGAACATGGATCATCTCCATTGCCGTTGCACGTTGTCGCGGGGGAAGTACGAATCGCCCTCCACGAAGATTTCCTTGCATCGTGGAAGATATACCGGCATACGTAAAAGAATTCCGTGGCAGCACCCCGTATCGTCCCCGCCGATCTCTGGTGTATGTAGAACGCCTCAGTGGCAAGCCAGAATGGAAGATCACCGACCATGTCTCCTGCAACTCGCTGCACAATGACGGCGCCAACCACGTGAGCCCCGGGACATAAGGAAGGTCTAGAGCCACGACACCTCAAGGTAAGCGGTGTGGGATATCATGCATACCCCGGTCTACACACAAGCCTTCCATACTCTTGCCCGAGTCTCGACATGAATCACCACGATGCAGTCGTCACTTTTCAAGGTTCGAGTCCATGTACTCTGTAGTAAACAACACCTCTACAAAGATTATCGTTCCCTTTTGTATGACCCGAAAACGCCACAAACCTGCCATAGCTTACAGCGCCGTAACCTGGATTGTCGTCCTTAGCCGGAAACAGTATCCAGCGAGCCCTTGCCCACAGTCGAAGGTGGCACTTCGCCCTTCTGTGCCTTGAGCTTCTCCTCAAACTTGGCAAACTCTTGCATGGCAATCTCTTCCTCCTGATCCAAGATCTGGTGAACGCCCTTGACCTCCTCAATCTGACGAACATGGTCAGTCAGTATCGCAGCCCATTGCACATAGCATGAGAAAGAAACCACCGGCAGGGGTTACTCACATAATGCATCAACATGCCCTCGATCCCATTCTTCAACGTCACCGTGCTCGAATCACACGTCCTGCACGCACCCCGTAGCTTCAGCATGACATACCCGTCTTCAAACCCCCTAAACTCAATATCCCCGCCGTCCTCCTGAATCGCCGGCCGCACCCGCGTCTCCAGCAGCTCCTTGATCATCCCTACCACCTCGCTGTCATTCTCGTCATACGCCAGGCTGTCCCGCTCCGACATCTCCTCCTCCCCCGCCGCCGTGCCAGCGGCCCCTTCCTTGCGCTCCACCACGGTGACCAGCGCCTGGCCCGAGGTGATGGCCTCGGTGATGAGTGCGAACACCTCGGGCCGGATGTGCGCCCAGTTGGCGTCGGCCGCCTTGGTGACGGTGATGAAGTCTGCGCCGTAAAAGACGGCCGTCACGCCGTCGATGTTCATGAGCTGCGCGGCCAGCGGGGAGGGGTACGGCGGCGCGATGGTCGCGCGCGGGTTGAGGTACTCGATGAAGGGCGTGGCGATGCCCTCGGGCAGCACGCGGTGGTTCGGGAGGAACTTGAGCGCATCGGCGTTGGGGGTGTTTTCGGTCTGGATAAAGATGGTGCGGCGGGCGGTGTGCGGAAGAAGGCGCCATGGTTGGGGGCCGGCTGGTTGGAGTCGAGGACGCAGGGCGGATGTGCTGGATGGGAGGCGGGATGCGCGGATGTTGGTGGCGCTCGTGTGAGCGTATCTAAGGGAGGCGGTTTGCTGGAGGCGGAGGCATGTTGCCGTGGGTTTGATGGGTCGTGTGGAGTTGGACACTAGTGGCGCGAAGCCTCGTAATAGCTTGTTTGACGGCATTGTGGGCGTCGTCTGTTCTGAACGGATATGTTCTGACAACTCTGAAGTATTGTGTTGTTGAGGGAAAGAAAAAGGCGTCCAAAAGAAGCAAGCATGCTTGTTGTGGAGATCCGAACATTGCCGCAACGCATCAATCGGCAACTGGCGCTGACAAACCCAAGCAACCCCAAGCAATCCCGAGCAACCCGGGGCTGCCCCGGGCCCCACTAGACCCTTGGTTTTTTGCGTCATGGCTGGCTCGGCGCCCTAAATTTTTGCTGGGATCGGAGATCGTGTTTTCTGGCGCTCTGCGATGCGCTCTCACTGGACAAATCCATCACCGCCAACAAATTGTTAGCACTCGCAGCAGCGAACCGCATTTGCCCAATCACCTGCAGCACGCGGCCCAGGAATCCTCGAGTGATATCGCAGAACGGCCATTGTTGTAATAGCTTGCGGCAAGTCCACCTCGGAAACAGCCGAACGGGCCGATCGCATATCTGATTGGCGCCGATTTTGCGTAACCTTCATTCAACATCGAGTCGTCCCGCGCAAGGCAGCCGCACTTCGAATTTCGGCGTATCGCCTGCGCCATATCGATCCGTTACGAGAAAGTAATGGGCCTCGGGCAGAACGGCAATCGCAATATCAGCACCATGCCGGCCGCTAAAAGCGATCTCTTTGCTCCCCAGCCCGCCATGCTTGGCGCAGTCTCACCCGAACCGATCACAGCGCGTGCAGCAGATCCCGCCGCAGATTCGGGATCTGATTCAGATGCCGAGCCATCGCCCCCGCGAAAGAAGTCTGAGCCTAAGCTTTGCGGCGTATGCGGCACGCAACCGGGGAAGTACAAGTGCCCTCGGTGCTCAGCGCCATAGTTCGTCATCCCGTCTTACACCCCCATCTCCTGCGCTAACCACCACTCTGCAGCTGCTCCGTCGCGTGCAACAAGCAACACAAAGAGAATCACCCACCCGACCCCCCGAAGCCCGAACAACACTCTACTCCCCCAAACACCAGCCAACCCAATCCCGACCAAGACGACCCCTACAGCATCCTACTCGACCACCGCGATACTTTTCAGCGCCTCTTTGCAAGATACCCCGCCCTCGCCACCGAACTAACTCGTATCCAAGCAACCACCCTACCGCCCTCGGAAAACACAAACCCCCAATCCAGAGCCGGCTCGTCCCTACCCGGCCCGGGCACCATCAGCGCCAACACGGGGAGAAACAGACAGAAGCCATGGACGAAGGAGGTTGGCCTGCGCAAGGGCGCCGCGGCGCTGCGCAAGGCCAGGACGGACCCGAGTGACACCGGCGACGGGGTACGCGAGTTCTGCGAGTTGGTGCGATACCTGTTGAATCAAAGGAGGGAGGGGGTGGAAAAGGTCAGAGAGGAGGTGGTTGCCGAGGAGACCAAGGTGATTCAGCGGTTGTTGCGGGAGGAAGGGGGTTGAATGTTGCACTCCCAGCTTGCGAGGCGGCGGTTGTTGGGAAAATGTTGTACGAAATTGTGGGAATATTTGAGAATATTTGGGGCCGGGCTGGAGATCTCTACGAAACAACAGGAGGAGAGACATTTTGACCAGCAATTGCCGAAGAAACTGCACCACATCCAGAAGATGGACGCATGATCGTCGTGTCATTATCATTACATTACATACAACCCTCTCCCAAAAGCACCCAGCAGGTAAGACCACCATTCACCCATCCACCCCCCAAAAAGGAAGAAAAGAGACATGAAAGAACAAAATAAAGAAAAACTAACGTTTAAACCGCCCAAAGAACCCCCCCTTACCAGGCCCCTTCCCCGCAGCAGCAGCAGCAGCAGCAGTAGGGGACTCCTCCTCCTTACCGCCCTCCCCGTCCCCCTTCTCCTTCCCCAACCCCGAAGAAGAGTCTTTACTCCCCCTCCGGCCCTTCAGCGTCCATAGCGAGTCGGCCTTGCGCAGTAAGGGAGAGAGGAGCAGTTTCTTGGGGCCCCCTCCCGCTCCCGTTCCTGCTCGGCTGCGCGACGACGACTCATCGCTCTGGGTCCAGTCGATTGCCCGCGCGCGGTCAGTCGGGGGGAAGCGGAGGAGTTCTTCGGGGGGCGGGGTTGCTGCTGTTGCGGTGGAGTCTTCTTCGAGGAGGGCGTTCATTGTTAGGGTTGGGGAGCGGGGGTCGGGGGAGATCAGGAGGGAGTGGCGGTGGGGGTGGGGTTGGGTCGAGGGCGGCGGGTTGGCGAGGTTGAAGGCGTCGGTGTTGCCCGTGCTGTTGCGGCGCGCGTGTTTGCTTGGCCCGTGGTGGTTGTGGCCCCCGCCGGGGAGGATGCGGGCGAGCTCGTGCTCGAAGGTGTGGGTGCGCGGGGAGAGTTGGCGGTGGGGTTGATGTTTTGCGTGGTCCAGGTGCGCGGCTTCTTCTAGGATGCGCGTGCGCTGGAATTGGTTCCGGTCGAGGAGCTTGTCGCGTTGGGTTTGGACCTGCTGGAGGGCACGCGTGAGTTCGGCTGGGGCGATAGCGGTCTCTCCGCCGCCGCCGCCGCCGCCGCCTCTAGGCCCGTCCATGTGAAATTTGAGAGCATGTCTCGACAGTTTGTGGACCAGGTCGCTATTGCGCATGTTGTCGACGGTCGTTGTCCTTGTAAATTGCTTCGCGGCTTCTTGGGGGACATGGTGGTATGTCTCTGGCTGAGCCGCTGCGTCTTCCGGACCCGACAGGGCGGCCGCCGCATGGGACGACTTGTGCCTGGCCGACTCGCATCTCCTCAACTCCGTGATGAGGTCGGCGGGTGGCTCTGCGGGTTTTTGCCTCGCATCTCGGGCCGGCCTGGCACCACTTCGGTGCCGAGTGCTTGCGGGCGGGCCCAGGCCGTCTTTTCGGGTTGACAACTCAGCGCGTGCCCTTTGTTTCCGCTCAGCATGTGCTTTTTGCTCGGCCAGCACCATGTACAACCGGCGAGTCAGCTCGTTGGGGTCGAACTGTCCCTCAGCCATGGCGGCTGGCGCCCTATGCTGTCCCCCCCCCTGCCGTGGGCCGACAGAAACCTGCTCCCTTCTGTAGTTGGTTCTGGGATACATTGTCCAGGGCGGTTGCGCGAACATTGAGCCCACAAAACGCGGAAGGGTTTGACCGAGTCCACTGGGGTTTGAGAGCTGTCCGGCAGAGCAAACCCAAAACAGGGGTTACTGACGTTGCCGTAGCGGGGGTTCTCGATTTCGGACTCTGCACCTCTTCCTCGGATCCTTGTCTAAGCGTGGAACGGTGCTGTCTCGGCGGATGCGGAAAGTTTGCCGTGGGAGAGAGGGATAATGCCAATGTCTCAGGTCGGTAAACAAGTGTCCGGCAGAGCGAGGTCGATCAAGGCCCACGACATATAGAAACTGAAATGGATGATTGCAAGTCGTTCGATCAAAGTTTTCCGGAAGGTCGAGCGGCTCGGCGAGGGCCACGGGTTGGTATGTTCCTTATGGGTCGGGGGGGGGATATACAAATACCGGCACGCAACGGCGGTAGTCCGACTGTGTAGGCCCCCGGACCACCCCCTGTAACCGATGCACTCCTGCGCAGTAGGGTTGCAAAGCACACGACCGTTGAAATGGGGGCCCGGTTGGACTTTGCATGAGTCTCATACTATGAGCCAGTGCCGGCTATTGTGTGCACGACGGCGGCCAACAGGAATCGAGACAAGACGGCCGATGCTTGCTCAGGGAGATGCAGAGTCACATCGGCAATGGATAAAGTTGATCATATGCCCGATTTGCTCTTGGGTAACTGGAAAGAGACGGCGGCCGCCACTGGTTGACGCCAGGTCATCCATCAGGGGTCCAGGCACAAGCTAGCTGAGAATAGTGGACTACAAAGTAGGTCACTTGATTGAGAAAATATGGCGAGGACACGCCGGGGCGGTTCTCAGTGAGGGAGGGATGCTGGGTTCTTCCCAGGCACTGCTACGTTCTCTTCAGCATCCATCAGCCTGCACTCGCGAGTAGCAAGAAACAAGACAAACATGGCCAGGACTGTTCGTCGTATCTGCCGCCTTCACGGATGTGCTGTCTGGTTTCTGCGCCATGCGAGCGGAGGGCACATGCTTCGCATGTCTCTGGCTTGCCGAGCTCGTACTTGCGGTAGCGTCAAGCACCAGACCTCCCAAATCGGGGAAAGGGGTTAGGTAAAAAGACGCACAGGCTGGAGCGACTAGGCCAGGGGTTGGTGGAAGAGGACGGGTGTGATTCGATGGGGTTTGAGGGCCCATTTTTTAGAGACGCCGAGTTGGCATTCCCTTGTCCAGATTGCCGGGAAGAAGGGTTCGTTTCCCCCATTTCCCCAGCAACCCCAGTCTCCAGATGAGCCAAAAGGCCCAGACTGGGGGTGTCTCTCCATGTTGAACCTTTGTCAGCGGACCCGAGAGTGCTGCCGGCTCAGAATGGGCCGGTGATGGGTTCCGTCGACAACCGGGCCCGGCTCCGGTCCTCATTGTGCTCGGAGGCGTCCGGTGCGCCCCGTGCAGATCCCGAGAGTCCGAGAGCACAAACAAGGTGCGTACTGTACATACATACAGATTGTCGTGGCGCTTAGGGTGCCGAGCTGGGAGGCCCCAACCCGCAAGCAGCAAACGTCTTGGCTGGTTCAAGAAGCATGCAGCTCCGTTTTGAGCATGCCGCAGACCTGTTCTCTCCGCCTCAAGCCGTGTGCCGAAACAGCAAAAAGCCTCTGATGCTAACGTGCATGATGGATGCAACGGCGTTGCCGAACTCGTCTGCAGCGGGATTGCGAAGGATGGCCACTGCCAAGAGCCGTGGCTTTCGCTGGACCCCAGAAGCACGCGTTGTGGTACTATGTCGGTATGCACCTCAAACCAGGGGAGGGGGAGATATGGACACCATTTCTCGCTATGGGGGGTTGAAACGAAACAGAGATGAGATCAACAGTGTTTCGAAACTTGGGGTGCTTCTTGCAGCAATTGCTAGCGCTGTGATGGTTTCTTTCATCATGTCCCCGCATTTTACCTGTAAGTCGGTGTGTGGAATTGGATTGGGTTTCCGAGAAAGGGTCTTGCAGAAAAACGACTGCTCTGTTTCTGTGATGTCTTGGCATCGGATGGCTTTTCTGGGCTGCCCTGCTGCCCGGGGGGCGGGCAGGCACGCAGGCAAGGCAGGGCAGGGCAGGGCAGGGCAGGGGGAATGGGGCACTCGAAGCGCTGGGTCAGGGGTCCACTTGTCATTTCGCATCCCTAGAGTGTGCAACTTGCTGCACAACACCACCACAGCAAGCAGCCCAATCGAATGTGTCTGTAACTCATCAGCTGTCCCCAAGCCTCGCAAACAGAGTGGTTGCGGCCGCGCAGCCGGGAAACTATTGAGGAACGTTCCCAGGAGCGATCGCCCGCTCTTTCGGGTCGCGGCACACTGCAGGCCCAGCATCTCGGACCCGAGGGGCCTGGACTCACGGCGTTTGCTCCAGAGCCACGGCAGACGACGGGGACCCTTGTTTTGGGCGCTGCTCTGGCGTGTCTGGCTCCTTTTTGGCTGCTTTGGCTGCTTGAGCTGCTGGGAAGCTGTGCCCTGTCCTCGCGGCGGCCCCCCTAATGGATCCCAGAAAAAGGACCCTGACCCTGACAGGAGTCTAAATAATCCAATCCAATCGAATTCATCAATCAATTACCTATCTCCTGGATTCTCCCGTCTTGCAGACCTCCCGTCCGTCTCCCAATCCAGTCGGACCTTGAAGCGGTATGCTTTTCTTGTTGTCTTTTCACGCCGTCATGCTCTCTTCTTATTAGCGATGTGGGTACAGACTCACCAGCCCGTGCCAGACCGCCCGCGTCCCGGAGGAGCGCTGCCGCCGCTACTCCCTGTGCCGTTCGCTACCCCGCCACGGGGAGCTGCTGGTGCTGGTGCTGGTGCTGGTGCTGGTGCTGGTGCGGCTGTTGCTGCTGCTGCGACGGCGATCACAGGCGAGCCAAGCGTCGCTCCACCATCCGGACAACCTCCCTCCGTCCCTGGCTCCGAAGGCACCTTTCTGCTTGTCGACGACCCTCCCGCCCCCGGCATCCGAGATTCATTCGCTTCCATCGTCGACGACCCGTTTTTCCTTCGTTACCACGCCCCCGAGCCCGAGCCCGAGCCCGAGCCCGCGCCCGACCCCGGCCCGCCAAGCGCCCTGCCGACGAGTGCTGGTCACCGTAATGAGCAACGACAACCGTGGATCCCGCCCCGAAAAGAATCTCTGAGCGAAACCAGTCCGACGCCCTGGGTACGCACTCCGTCCTTTTGCTGCTCTGTCTCTGGAGGGAACCCCCGCTATGGAAGGGGCCCATGCCGTCTCGGGACGCGCCCGAGAGAACAAGAGAGAGAGAGAGAGAAAGAGAGACAGACAGAGACTGACCATTGGCCCAGTTTGAGCATGCCAAACACGCCATGGAACCCATCAACATTGCGGTCATTGGCGCCGAAGGCGTGGGCAAGTCCACCTTCATACAACACCTACGGCGGGCAACGAGGCCCTCGACCCTGAACATCACGACCCTGCGCCACGACCTAGACGGCACTGCCTATGCCGTTACGCTGGTCGAGCTCGATCTTGAAGGCATCGAATTAGACCCGAACCAGCCCGTACACTGGCCCAAGCAAATCGGAGGATACATGGTGCCCCGCATGGACGGCGCACTGATCCTATACGATGCCCGGAACGAAGAGACCATGCGAGAAGTGCCTCCAATAATGGGTGAATCTCCGTCTCAAATCGACAGGCCAAGAGACGCATGCTAACAACTGGCGCAGCCGCCCTGGCGAACTCCTCTCTGCCCACCCTCCTTGTCGCCACGAAATGTGACACGCCCGACGACCTACGGCACCCTGATCTGTCAGGGCTCGCATCCGCCTTTGCCACCTGCGCTGGCCATCGCAGAACCGCGTCAAACGCGCCCGGTACTGCCCGGGAGTGCCTACAAGCTATGTTGAGAGCTGCTCTGGCCAACCGGAGAGGTGAGCTTACCGCCCCGCTTGTGCATCCGCATCAGAACGTCACAACCTTTGCCAGTGGTCCAGCATGGGTTCTCAGTGGCTATTATGCTGTGAGACGAGGGGCTAATGAGAAGCATCAGATAAGTCGGATGGTTCGGGCTCCCGGAGGCGCGCTGCTTCGACGGCAAATCTCGATGCGCCTCTAGATATCCACAACGGGCGCCCAATCAGTCAGCACAGTAAGCACAGCAGGGCCAGTTCCGACTTCTCCCTGTTGCGCGGTTTTCCCCAACCTCCCAACGAAGGCCAATACAGAGGGCCACCCTCGAGATCACCGAGGTTGGATTATCAGAGCATCGCCTCTAGCAGCAGCCTAAACCCCAGTGTGGCGATCCCTGAGGACGGCAAGCAACAGACAGTGTCAAGTATGCTGCGGACCCCGGGCATCCGTTTGGATAACGGGACCGAGTCATTTTTAGACGTCGACGAATCCGACGGGGAGTCTTACCGGTGCTCGGACGACATACCGATCCTACAGCGTAATGACGACAGCTTCGCTGACAGGCCGGCCAAGGAGGCGGGCGTGAGCTTCGGAGAGCTTGTCGACAGACTTCTGGCCCCGAAGATGTCAAAGGCGGACCAGAACTTTGCCGATGTCTTTCTCTGTCTCTACCGGAAATTCGCCGCCCCGTCGGAGCTTCTGGCGGCAATCCGCGCACGGCTGGACCAGGTGGGGACTAACCGGACAGTGCAGTACCTCATCAAGACAGAGACGCAGATGCGCATGATTGAAGTGGTGGCGAAATGGCTTTCAACATACCCAGGGGACTTTGCCAGGGCGGCGACAAGAAAGATCCTGGAGGACCTCATCAGGCAGCTGCTAACCGAGCCAGTCTTTGTCGCCGCTGCATACCAGATGCGGCTGCACCTAGAGCAAAAGGTGACCGAGGACGACGACACAGGCTGGGCGAACTCGGACGCAGCAGACGAGACCGACAGCAAGGAAGCCATGGGCCAGAGACGGAGCGGGGTGGCAGAGTCGATGAGCTCGTTGCAGCTGGAAGATTCCGGCGTGCCCAGCCAGCGGCGCCCGTCGCAGAGCTCAGATCTCTCTGGTCTAGAGGCCCATGGCGGCCGCGGCCCCGCCCGGTTTCAGTTCCATGCGGTCGAAGACTACGAGCGGGAGGCGGCGACTCTCGTGCCATCGGCAACGCTACCCCTCAACAAGTTCAGATACCACTTGTTTATGGAACTCGAGGTGGACGACATCGTAGACGAGATGACGCGGATAGACTGGGTCATGTTCAGCTCGATACGGATCCGGGACATGGTGCGGCACGTCAGCTTGTCGCACGACCAGAAAGAGAAGTGCCGCAACCTTAAGAACGTCAATCGCATGGTCTCGCACTTCAACCACGTGGCCCAATGGGTCTCAAATATGATCCTGATCCGCGACAAGGCCAAACACCGAGCCCCGTGCCTCGAGAAGTTCATGGTCGTTGCTCAGAAGCTGCGCCAGATGAATAATTACAACGGCTTGGCCGCCGTGCTGGCGGGTATCAACGGCACCGCCATCCACCGCCTGTCCCAGACTCGCGCACTGGTCGCGCCGGACGTGCAGAAGCGGTTTGCCGGGCTAGTGTTGCTAATGGGCACGCAGAAGAGCCACTTTGCGTACCGCCTCGCGTGGGAGAACTCGCCGCTGCCGCGCATCCCGTTCATGCCGCTGCACCGGCGCGACCTGGTGTCAGCCGAGGAGGGAAGCAGGACGTTTGTGGGGCCCAATGGGGACAGGATCAACTGGAAGAAGTTTGAGGTGCTGGGCGAGGTGCTGCTGCCGGTCATGAAGAGCCAGGGGCAGCCGTACCCCAATTTGCATCGGCATGACACTTGCCGAGAGCTGCTCATGGATTGTCGGATGCCGACTGATGATGAGGTGAGTTCCCTTTCTGCCCTCCTCGCGACGACTGTTTGGCGTGCTATTGCTGACTTGGAGTCCAGGATATCTACCAACGCAGTCTGCAGGTCGAGGCTTCGTCTGGGGGTCCCGCAGAGTCGTCCACCAAGAAGAAGTTTCCGTGGTTGGCCAAGTAGGGCGATCAAAGCGGGGATGACTGCTGATCTTGCGGGTTTTGGTGGCATGGGGGTTCGAGGGCCCATCATGATTTTAGGGGCCTGGGAGGGTTTGGGATTAGTGGAGAGAGGCAGGACACGGGAAACATTCACTAGGCGCGTTACAAGGTCAAAATAACGGGCTGGGGTTTTATAATGGAAGCAAGTTGGGGGAATTAAAAGGCAGCTAGGGTTGGGAGGAAACGGCTCCCCTCCCGCACGGTAAAGGAACCTATTTCTGCTGTTAGATGTTTACGGCAACGACTGGCGCCGCAAGGCATACATGTTTTCATTATGCCACCGCCTAATGGAGGAAAAACTCATGTGCCATAATATTTCTCGTCGTTTGTACCTAGGGGGGTATATCCAGTGCGCTATGCTACTCACTCTTGAAATCGAGGGACTCTAGTGTCTTGGATGAGTATGAAAGAGGACGCCTTGAAAATGCATGCCACAATCCCAACGACTTCAAACAGTCCTCCAGTTTTGCCTGTGTATGCAAGAAAAACCAGTACTTTAGCTAGAGAAAGATGCTCTCCAGATTCTCGCCACTTGTCCCGAGGTCCTTGACTCGGAACTGGCTTCTAATCCTCTTCCTTTGGCCAAAGCCTGTCCGCGAACGTCAGTTGAATTGTTTCTCTTGGAGAAGAAAAGCCTTCCATCGCCGGTAGCATCAAACGGGATCGGTTTAAAAGAAAACACGGGGCCACTTACAACTCCCTCCTCCACAAGCATCGCAACATCTCCGTAAACACCAAAACCCACACCAGCAGCAGACACGCCGCCAGCACGCACCCAAAGATCTTGAGGCCGGAGCTGTCGAACGCGACGCCGAGCGATTCCGTCGCGGTGACCTATCCACCGTCAGCCGACCGATCTTGGAGTGAGCCGAAGGGAGGTTGATAAATGGAAGAAAAGGGGAACAAGGGGAGGACTCACCAGCGCGGTGTTCGGAAACACAAACGAGAACCACGTCATCTGGAACCGCAGCTTGCCCTTGCTCTCGGGCCGCAGGTACTTCCACAGCGAGCCGACCGACACGAGGAAGAACCAGATGCTCAGCCCCCACAGCCACAGCCCGGCCATGTAGGCCAGCAGCCGGAGGACGACCACGGCCTGCCCCCCGGCCCCCATGAAGTCGGCCGGGAAGATGGTGTGGGATTGCATGCCTAGTTGGACTGTCCTCCCACCCCCAATCGGTTTTATCATTAGTCGTCTGTGTCCCATATCGTAATATGGGGGATGGGGTTATAAGGTGTGTGGGATGGAGTAAGGGCACATGAAAAGGGGGAAAGGCGGGGGGGGGGGGATGTTGCTATCAGGGGCAAAGTCATCATACCTAGCCCGGCGCAGGTAAATCCGCTCGGCCCAATGGAGATAAACACGCCCGGCCGCTGGTGGTCGCGCGGCAGCTTCTGTGTCATGAGCCGGTACAGGAAGGCCGCACAGATCATGAAGCTGATCAGATACCCCGTGCCCTGCACGGTGACAGCCGCTAGCGCAACGGGAACGGTGTTGATGGCGGCTGAGCGGCCGGTCTTGGTGGCCGCAGCGATCAGGTTCCCGCCGAAAGGGGCAGTTAGGAGGAGCGGGTAGGCGGGAAAGACCCATACGGGGGTCATTGTGTGGATAGGGAAGACTCTGTTTGTTTATTTGTGAGATGCTGTGTTAGATGTGAGGGATGGTTGTGGGGTATAGGGGTCAAGGGGTCGGGGGTTGGGGGTTGGGGGGGACTTACTGGGTTGACCAGAGAGTGAGGTATAAACTGGCACTGACGAGAGTCGCCACGCCAACGTAGAGCCAGAAAAACGCTTCGACGGCGCTGAGGAGCCAGGGGCCGGCGTGCGGGATGCCATATTGCGTTACAGTAATGAGAATCGTGGCCATCCTGTCAGACATATATATGAGACAGCCGGATTCTAGCGCGCCTTTCTGAGCGAAGGGAAACTTACGAGACAATCTCGAGGGGATGTTAGTGGCCCACATGCTCAGGGGGCAGTACCCAGCAGAGGAAATCCCACTTACAATGGCGGAAATAAACAAACTCTCTACCTGGTCGGTAAACGAATCCACCAGACTCCCGGGGCGCCAGTAGAACCGCAGCGAAATCAAGACGCAGTTGGTGACAAACAGGCAGAGATTCAGGAAAAAGAAGGCCAGCCCAATGCCGGACAGCCACTGTGACTTGTATGGTACTGTTTTCAACGGGGTCAGCCACCGAGCGCACCTCTCCGAGGACCCCGACGAACCAAGAAAAGAAGAAAGAAAGAAAGAAAGAAAACGTACTAGAATGCAAAACATTCGCCATCCCTCCCGTAGCCTAGACAGCAGGTAGGTAACCACCCCCAACGTCAGCAAAGCTGTCCTTTCCTCATCACCCACCCCCCTTTTTCCTTTTTTTTTTCTTTTCACAAAAAACCTACCATAGTCATAGTAAACCAAGTCCACTGAAAACACGCAATCCGATCCCGCAGCCCGACCTTTCTCACCCCCGCGCGCGCCCTCATCACAGCCCCATTCAGGCTCTCCGGCCCAGGCGGCCGCTGCTGTTGCCCGAAATAATCCCCTCTCCGCTGCGCCTGCGCCTCCTCGTCACCGCCCACACCGCCCTGCTGCACCCTCCCTCCGCCACCGCCACCACCAACACCAGCAGCAGCAGCAGCAGAAGAAGAAGCAGAAAGCGGCTGCCCGCCCAACTCCGTCCTCGCACGGCGGAGTCCGACGGGGCCCGCGCCCAGAAGCGAAACCGACGCCTTTCCGTGCTGCGGCGCGGGGGGCGCCGACACGGGCGAGGAAGGGAACGCCAGCGGGAAAGAGAACGGCAGGCCGTCGGGTTCCATGGGGGTTTCGTAGCCGGACCCGAGGGCGAGGCCGGAGCCGGAGCCCGAGGTGAGCTGGCGGGTTGGGGCGGGCCGGCGGCCGGGGGTGGACATTTTTTCTTTCTTTTTTTTTTTACTTTTCTTTTTCTCTTTTTCCTTCTCCGGTGGTCGGGAACGGGGGAAAGGCGGTGGAGAAGAAGAAGAAGAAAATTGGAAAATTTGGAAAAAAAGACTGGGTCGGTACAATGTACTAACTGACTGCCTACAACGCACATAAAAAAGGATTGTCTGGTTGTGCACCGGCTTGTGCGGTCAACAGTCCAGTAGTTATACTAATGGCCTGTGTTGGACTCTCAACGGCAAGGCCATGACGTGCTGGGTGTGGTGCAAGCCGTGGTGGTGTTGTTGTTGTTAGTTACCTTAGGTAGTTACCTAGTTATTGGTGTGGTGGGGTGTGGTGGGGGTTAAATAAGACCTGTCAGCACCCTCAACTGTTGTTGGCGGCGCAGGGATCTGTCTCTGTAAGTGCCGGATACCCGTTGCGGAATCAATCTGTGACTGGCCGGCAGTGGGAGAAGCTTGTTTTGACTGATCACTTGTCGCTCCTGGTGGCTGTGAAATGGCTCGAATGGGTTGCCCCTGTTCAGAACCAGGTCCCCTGTTGTGCATACATACTGGCCGCTGTTTGAAGAGAACGCGAGAGCGCGAGGCGGCGTAAGAGTTGACTCACATACCTTAGTTGCCTATCTATTAGCACTAACTACTCGGCTTATTAGCACTAGTTAACAAACAAAGGCAGCCAGTGTGCCTTCCTTCTCCAGAGCCTGCCCCGCGCTAAGAAGACCCCAAAGCACAAGAGACCAGGACGTCATTTCCCGGAGAGCAACCAATGCCAAGCCGGACTACCGGGGGCCAGGTGACCCCCCTGCATCGGATCCGGATTTCGGATCGACACGGATCGTCATGCCGGGCTGTTCGCCGAGAGAGGAAGGAAAAAAAAAGAGAGAGAAAAGAATGAAAAAAGAAGAATGAAAAAGAAAGAAAGAAAGAAAGAAAAGAAAAAATGACAGTCGCTTGACTTGATCAGAGAAGTAAAGATAGAATTTGTGCCCTACTCCTTAAAAGAGCAAGTAGAAGTACTTCCCGCAACCATTCAAAATGACAACGGCTCAACCCGGGATTATCGCTGTACTCATAGACATGAACCTGCCAGAAAATGAACGACTCCACCCGACCGAGGTGTCCGCAGACTGGGTATCAGAGCCACACATGTCCTTTCGTGTAGACAAGTCTTGTTCGCAAAGAGCAAGCACTGGAGCGGAGCCGTACGTGACTGAGCTCACCCCTGAATCGAGAAAAGACAGAGGCAATAAGAGCATACTTGGCCCAAGCCCAATCCTCAATAGGTCACAAAGATGTGCACATGCATTCTAGCTGCATGGCTGTCTAGGTATTTCGCACTAGGCAACGGTGACCACTCCGAGCCCGTCCTCTACCCCAGATTGATATTCCGACAAAAGAAGAAAAACAAAGGGCAAATGCAGACCCCAAACGCCAGAACGCAAAGACCCTCAGGAATGAATGCCGGGCATTCCACTGCGGACCACCAATGCAATGTCTTTTCGTTGTACTGTCCGAGGATAAAGACCACATCTGAAAAAGATGGACAGAAAGACGCAAAATGCAACATATGTTTAATGCATCACCTTTTATGATTGACCCCGGATTCATGCAGTTAGTCGTAGTTGAAGAGGACGCTGATGGATTCACCGTGGTGGACGCGTCGGATGGCCTCGGCGAAGATGGGCGAGATGTCCAAAACATCAAGCTTGGCTCCCAGCAGCGCCTTGTGCTCGTCCTGCGGTACCGAGTTGGTCACAACCACCTTGTCGATGGCCGAGGCCTTGACGCGGTTGATGGCGTCCCCGCTGAAGACGCCGTGGGTGAGAAGCGCGTAGATCTTGGTGGCGCCCTCCTTCTTCAGGAGCTTGGCAGCCCGGGTAATGGTGTTGCCCGTGTCCAGCAGGTCATCGACGAGGATGCAGACGCGGTCCGCTACATTGCCGACCAGCATCATGCTCGCATTTTGCCGATCCGTAATCTTTGTCGGGCGGCGTTCCTGCATAAGGGGGTTGGTAAGTGTATCAAAAGGGGGGGGGGGGGGGAGAGAAGAAAAGATATCACCTTGTGAATCAGTGCAAACTCGACGCCCATGCCGTCCGCAATCGCTGTTGCACGCTTCGCACCGCCAGCATCGGGGCTGATGATCACGGCATCCTTATAGTTGGGGATGTACGTCTGGATATAGCGCTTGAGGAGAGGCCTGCCGTACAGGTTGTCCACTGGGACATCGAAGAATCCTTGGACTATGGTCCGGTCAGCATATTCCCCCGTCCACGAGGATTATGGGTGCATGGGAATTGGGCAAGGCACGCCAAGACGGCAGAGCCGCTGTCTTGGGCGTGCGACAGCCGTTGAATCAGTGCCATGTTACACGTACCTTGAGGGTCGTGCAAGTCCATAGTGATAACTGCAACCATGTCAGTGTCTTTCTCCAGAGGAGCGCCCCACCGGTCTAGACAAGTTTCGTCCGGGCGCATAGCTGGACATCTCTGGGATTGACATACCGTGATCAGCACCGGCACATGTCAAGAGATTGGCTACCAGCGTCCCTGCCTGCGCAACCCACTGCTTGTACCCCGGCTTCGCTTCAAATGCATGGACATGAGACACGTTCTCGTAGTCGTGCGTGGTGTAACTGGCAGTGGTGCGTTGCGCAGGGGTTGCAATGCCGTTTCCTCCGAAGTAGTTTTCGCCGTTGGCCTGTTTAACAGGCGACATGGAGCCGGCGCCATTGGTCAATGACGCTTTGGCCAGCCGGCTCGTGATGTCAGTGCCATTGACGAGTCCGGCACTTTGGGGAACGCCAGGGGCCGGCGTAGCCGGAACGCTCTCAAAGGTGTAGTCCTTCCTGCCGGTCTCCGAGCCAGCCTTGAAGAGGGGTGCACCGGACTTTTTGTACGGGAGGTCTGGCTGCCTCGAGTAGGGGAAGAGGGGCAGAACGGCCGTGACTCGCCGGGCCGAGCCCGTCTTGCACGCCGAAATCATGATGCACAGATCCATGAAGTGGTCGTTGAGCTTGCTGCCATTGCCGCCAAAGCCGGTCTGGATGATGTAGACGTCTTTACCGCGCACCGAGTCCTGGATCTCACAGCGGCTCTCTCCGGACGAGAACTTGGTCAAGGTGCGGTTGCAGGAGGGAAGGGCGAGGATGTTGCACACGCTCTCGACTAGGGCGGGATGCGAGTTCCCCCCGAGGACCACAATGTTTCGGACCATGATGGCGGCTCAATTGACTTTGATCGTGGGTTGAACCAGATTGGAATGACGCGATTGAGGAAAAAGGCTGCGGAGCAGGATCGGAGAAAGAAGGGTGGCGGCAGGCAACCCGAGTTTGGGGTGCAGAAGCGGGACAAGGGACAAGGCTCACCCCCCCAATGCAGGGTAAGGCGAGAGTCGGAGGACCTCGATCACACGGCACGACCGATGCCGGGGACAAGTGTTAAGGCAACCCTCAAGTTCGATGCGGCTCCGTTGGCGGCGATGCTCGTGGGCAATGCAGATGGTGAGCAAATCTACCTCGGGGCTCGAGCTGGTGGCCGGTCCGCTAATAAACAGAAAATTGCCGAGGATGCTTCGACAATTTTATAGTGGAAGAGGGGCCGAGCACGGCTTGGTGCGGTCGAGCGGTGAGGGGCAGGAAGAATGACACGGGATGCACTGGGGAGAGGAAAAAGAAGTTGAATAGAAGAAGGGAAGATGGGGGAGATGTCATAGAGGAGTCATCTTGAATAGAGAGTCAGAAGTTGACCGGCGTGAAATACCGCTCTTGTCGGGAGCGGCAATGTGTGTAGGATGTGGGTAAGACAGTCCCACGGTGTGGGAACGGACGGTTGACCCGCGGGGCAGCTGGGGAATTAAAACAAAAATTTCTTTTTTTTCCCCTTCGCCTCGTGGTTTGACGTTGGCCCGTTGGGGCCTGTGGGACGAGGCGAGGTACTGCACAAGAGGTACTGCACAGTACATCAGGCAGTAGGTACGTACCTAGGTACCTTTTCGCCAGGCAAAAAACGGGGCATTGATGATGCGAGAATTTTTCGGCAGGGCAGGTCATCCGACCTTTTATTGGATGAGAGGCTTCAATTGGAGGGCGTGCCCCGCATGTTTGGAGAAAGACAGCCCATGGAGGGGTAGCGTTCCAACGTTCTCGGAGCCCGCTTGGAGCTTCTCCATCAGCCTTTTCAGGGTTATTTTCTAGCGCAGAACGGTCCCCCTGGGCTTTGATGTCTGATGCAGTCCGGATCACGCAGCCAACCGCCGCCCCGAAAAGAGAGCGAGTCAGCGACACCTCATATCTGAGTCGTCATCACCTAAAGGCCCGTGCATCAGCCCAAGAGCCGTCGCAGTCATCATCAGCTGGCTTCCCCGAGATTCGAGACTCAACAACCCTGTCCTGTGAGGCACAGCCAACGGCGAGATGAAGATCCTTGAGTCGATGAACGCGCCTCTCTCCAATTACGAGGTCTACCGGCATATCATCGACCAGCGAAACCAGAACAAGTCACAGAACCGGCGTGTGCCCGGGAATGTTCACCATGTCATGACTGAGGTCGGTCTAGACAAACCCGAAACCCCTTTTAGACCCGAGATAACTGACGAGCCCAGGTGGTCACGTATCTGACCACGAAACCGAGCCCGTTGGAGAAACAAGAAGAAAACCAAACTTATAGCCCGGATGTCTTTCCACGCCTCCTTGAGGAGCTCCGCAAGGCCAGCCTGCCCAGCGAACTGACCAAGGGCGAGGTGCTCTCCATCTTCAACCTGCGGCCGTCGTCTACTGCGCTTCTGAGCACAGCGATTGAGGATATGGAAGAGCGCTTCAGCGACGACGAGCAGAACAAGATTGTCGACATCATCGCTGAAGTATTGGGCCGCGCCGAGACGGACGAAGGCGGTGAAGGAGAAGTCGACGCCGATGCTGCTGTCCCGTCGGTCGAAAACGGCAGCTGAGCCAGCGCGGGTGTTACCCCCGCTTACATAATCGCGCAGCCTCCCTCGCTCTGGCCGCCATCCGACGTCGTGGACTTGAGGGCGGTGCTGCAAATGTCGTCGAACGCCTCGGTCAGCAATTCGCCCGTCACCGCCGAGCACTCCATGTACTTGTCGGCGCGCATTTCTTGCGCCACTTGGTAGCCCTCCTGCGGGTAGATGATGCCGTTGGGATCATGCTCGGATCGCAAGTCCCGCTTGAGGCCCAGCACCAGGACCGGGAGAAGGTCGCTTGAGGGAAAGGTTGTGCGGACTTCTTTGATCCACTGTTAAGAATCCATCAGGAGCCTGGCTACTTTGTAGAAAAGCCCAGAATGAGAGACATACCACACGCTGTAGGTTGATGAGACTGAGGCGCTGGCTTATGTCATAGCAGACAATGACCAGGTCCGGCCGGAGGAGCTTCCAGCTCTCGGGGCTGGACGTGTCATAAAACTCGAAGCGATACTGGCCTTTGCGCGAGCGGATCTCAAAAATGAACGGCTGGTCAATGTCTCTGAGGAGGGTGATGGGAGTTTTGCCCTGGAGTTTCGGCCGGCCCTGGCTTATCCTGCTGCGGGGGGGTCAGCCACAGACGGAACATGATTGAGACTTTAATTCACGAACGATAAAAACATGGATTTTCCACATTTCTCATCTCCCAACAGTAGAATGGTGATGGTGTGTTCTTCCATTGCGACGGTGTACGGGGAAAAAGAGCATCTCGAATTTATGAGATTCCTCGACACCTTACATATGTATGTACATACATACACACATCCCACATCAATAAACCTTATTTCCTTATCTCGATCCCGCGGGACTTATCTTGAATGCCAAGACATCCTAGTTCCACAAAGTTTTGGGCGGACTGGGGGGGGTGAGCAACTGACAGAAACCAGCAGCAATTCACTTCCACCTGCTGCCACCTGATCCAGACTTTGCGAGAAGGGGAAACCCATTTTTGGATGGCCCTATGAACGCTACCAGCAGCATTCGGACAACCCCAACCCAAGCGCAAGGCCGCAGACTGGTCGCGTTGCTGTTGCGATCATCCTCCACTGCAACCACTCGCCCCTTTTCTCAACATCACCAGCACCAGCGTTGCGGCCCGGGCTCATCCTCGCGCCTCAAAATGGCCGACGCCAACGACTACCAGGGCTGGTCCAAAGATCGCCTGGCCGAGCGTGTCAGAGAGTTGGAACAGCAGCTCCAAGCAGCGGCCAAAAATAACCAGCCAGCCAGCCTATCATCATCATCATCACCACCACCACCAGCGGCCTCTTCCACATCATTTTCATCATTATCATCAACACCAGCTCCCACCCCAGGCCCGCAACCCAAATCCACCCCCAACTCCCAGCCCAACTCCAACCCCAACCCAAAACCAAAACCCAAAGCAAAAGACAAAGAAAAGGAAAAAGACAAGAAGAAAAAGTCCTCCAAACTCGACCCCTCCAAGTACTCCACCCGGCTGGTCGCCCTCAAGCTCGCCTACCTCGGCAGGCGCTACGGCGGCTTCGAGTACCAGACGGGCGTGGCCGTGCCGACGGTCGAGGAGGAGCTGTGGAAGGCGCTCGTCAGGAGCTGTCTGATCTGGCCCGAGCAGCCCGAGAAGGTCGATTTCGCGCCCTGGGACTACTCCAAGTGCGGGCGCACGGACCGCGGGGTGAGCGCGTTCGGGCAGGTGGTGGGGATCAGGGTGCGGAGCAATCGGCCTGTTGCTGCCGTTGCTGCCGTTGCCGGATCTGTCGAGGGGGAGGGGGCGGATGTGGTGATGGGTGAGGAGGGGGTGGAGGACGGGGGTGGTGGGGAGAAGCCGGCGTGGGATCCCGTCGCGGACGAGATCAATTACCCGCGCGTGCTGAACCGGCTGCTGCCGCCGGATATCAGGGTGCTCGCGTGGGCGCCGTCGCTGCCGGCGGACTTCTCGGCGCGCTTTTCGTGCCATGAGAGGCAGTACCGGTATTTCTTTACCCAGCCGGCGTTTTCGCCGCTCCCCGCGTCGCTGGATCCGGAGGGGAAGAAGGGTGGCCGAGAAGGGTGGCTTGATATCAGCGCCATGCGCGAGGCGGCCAAGCTGTTCGAGGGCGTGCATGACTTTCGGAACTTCTGCAAGCTCGACGGGGCGAAGCAGATTACGAATTATAAGCGGAGGGTGTTCGAGGCGGATGTCGTCGAGGTCGAAGACACCGGCTCGGCGCTGCCTTACCTGAACCAGCAGGACTTCAAGCCCGAATGGCTGAAAGAAGGCGCGACGTATCCCAAAGTGTACTACTTCCACGTGCGCGGCTCGGCCTTTCTCTGGCACCAGATCCGGCACATGATCGGCATCCTGTTCCTCGTCGGCCAGGGGCTGGAGAAGCCGTCGCTCGTGTCGGACCTGCTGGACGTGGCCAAGCACCCGCGGAAGCCAAACTACAACATGGCCGAGGAGGTGCCGCTCGTGCTGTGGGACTGCATCTTCCCGAAGATGGACGAGGACATGAACAAGAAGGCGTCGCTCGACGTGCACAACCCGGACGCAGAAGGCAATACCAACCTGAAGGACGCCATTGACTGGGTGTGGCTGGGCGAGGACAAGCCGGCGTATTTGCATGGGGCGAGTGGCATGGTGGACCAGCTCTGGGAGTGCTGGCGCGAGCGCAAAATGGACGAGCTGTTAGCGAACCAACTACTGGACTCGGTCGCGCGGAAGGCGGATCTCACCCGGAGGCTGGCCGAGGCGGGGCCACCAGAGAAGCCCAGCAGCAGCCAGCGGGTGTACGAGGGTGGCAACACAGCCAGGTCGGCCGGGGCGTACGTCCCGGTGCTCAAAAAGCGCCTGCTGGCGGGGCCGGAGGAGGTCAACGACAAGTGGGCGCAGAGCAAGGGGTTTGCCAACGCCACAGAGCTGGCCAACACCAAGAACTGGCGGAGCGTTATCAAGGCCAACAAAGCGGGTGGCAGCAGCAGCAGCGGCGCAGTAGACACACCCAGTATAGACGGGTAGAACAAAAGAACATCATCATCGATAATAAATAGACGCAAACAATCAGTTCCCGATCCTTGGTCCTTCCCTACCACCTCCCACCCCGTCCGTCCCTGATGCAACACTACCTACACTACCTACTCCCCCTTCCCCCCCTCCACCTCCCCCCCTTCAAACAAACACCCCCTAACCCCCCTCCAAACAGCCTCGACGATTTTCCTCCTCGGCAACAGCCCGGGAAACAACACCACCACATCCTCCTCCCCCTCCACCACCACAATGAGGCAATACCGCACACCAAACCCCCAAAACGCCTCGTTGATCAGCACATCGCGGATCTTCTCGGTCGGGATGAACCTCGTCTGCGTGGCCCACCCGCCGAACCGCGACCCCAGCCCCCCCAGCAGCGAGCGGCCCAGCCCGGACCGCGACCCCGTCGGCGACGCCGCAGAGCACGTCTGGATGCCCAGCCCGCGCAGCACCAGCACCGACTCGGTCGTGTGCGGCCGGAACGAGACGGCCGCGTACC
Organism: Chaetomiaceae sp. B2702; assembly: GCA_023628455.1. NCBI lineage: Eukaryota > Fungi > Ascomycota > Sordariomycetes > Sordariales > Chaetomiaceae > Chaetomiaceae sp. B2702. The sequence continues at coordinate 12,517 of JAMAKP010000103.1, read as the reverse complement.
CGGCCGCGAGGGAGAGCAGCGCCGCGGCGGAGGCGGGTAGCGGGGCGAGGAGGCGCGACAGCGCCGCGCCTGGGGCCGAGAGGTGCGCTCGCTGGAGGAGGGCGGTTAGGAGCGAGGGGATGTCGCCTGCTAGGAGGGCTGTTTGGAGATGGAGATTTGTTGATGTTTTTGTTGTTTGGGGGGGGTTGTTGGGGGCGACAAAGAGGAAGCGACCATAAAGCGTTAGGGCGGCGGCGGAGAAGAGGGCCAGGCGGGAGAGGCTCAGGAGGAGGAGGAGGAGCCGCAGGGGGAGAGTCAAGGGCGGGCAGGTGGTGACGGTGAATTCGGCGGTTGTGGGGGACGGCCGGCGGATGTAGAGGTGAGGGGCCGTGGTGAGCATGGTTGGCTGGTGGTCTGGGTGAGTGGTCAGAGGCGTGTTGCGGTCGGTGCACCTCGGCTTTATGATTTCATCCACCTCCTCCTCCCAGGGCTGGTTGATGTTTGAAACGATTATGATGATTCGAGTGTTGTCTGCCTTTTTTTTTCTTTCTTTTTTTAATTTATAAAGGCCCCAGTGAGCAATTTTGTAAAGCTGCCGCACTCTCGCCTCATGGACTTGGTTGGTGCATTTTCGAGTTTCTGCAGAACCCTATCGCCTCTGCGGACTGTTGAATTGGTGAAAGTTGACAAGTTTGAGAGTGTGATGCGCTGGGATCTCGTTGCGAAGGCGCGATTGGCAGGTGGCGCGTTTGCAATAGTTAATTAACTTGGTCCTAACCCTGGCCAGCTTTGGGGCTGCACCCTGTTGCGCAGTATATGTATTAGGTCCACTTTTCCAAATTCTCGACTGTAATGGTCAGTTTGGTTTCGGAGGCACTCGATTTTCCCGCAGTCTCTACTCCATCCCCATAAGAACCCCCCAGCGGCGCCCAGCACGAATCTCGCGGTGGCCACCCACTCGCACGGGAAACCTGCGATCGCTGCGTGTGGCCCTAAGCAATGAATTTGACACTTGAGGGAGGCTTCACTCTGCAGAGGCATCTTCACCGTCAGATGGCGCGCTGGATCACGATCGCTGGGTGTTTGGGGTAGAGCGGCGGGATGGGGATGTCAACTCCAATTTTTGTCACTTTTTTTTCCACTTTGTATTTTGGCTGCATGGCAGGGTTTGGTTCAGGTTGGCCATCTGATTGTGTTTCTTGTGTTGTTTTTCTGTTCTGAGTTGTGGTTGAGGCGGGAAAAGCAATTCTCAGTCGAAAACATCATCAGGGGTAAGTGCTGTAGTAAATGAGGTTGAAGTATCTCCTCCATGTCCCAACACCACCCACCCACCCACCTTGCTCACTCTCCACATCCACAACATGGTCACGGCAAAGAATAACAAGAAGTTCAATGTAAATGTCAATTGTCTGCCGCCGCAGCAACAACTACAACAACCTCCATTACAAAGCCCAACATCAGTCAAATCTCCCTCTCCCATCGAAACGAAACACCAATCCAACACAGTGCCGCGAGGCAACAATGTATCCCGCCATCCTCGACCCAGACCAGTCATCGATTTCCATTTGCTTTTGTTTGTTGCCTTGTCCTTCACGACTTCCTTCTGTGTAGCTTATCCAACACAGCTGCCATGTATATATCCAATCTGCCCTTTCACTCCATTGGTTGTTCCCAGGTCTGTGTACTTCTCCCTTCTCCCCCAGTCTTGCCTCCATCCATCCGTCCAGCCAGCCATCATCCGCAGCATCTGCTAGCCCATCCGCCCCATTCATTGTTGGTCATAAACGTCATAACAAGGGAGAGAGGTATCTCCAATAAATGTCAGAAAAAACAAAACTCGCAAGTACAGAAAAATCAAATGCACAATGCAAAAAAAAAAAAAGGAAAAAAAAAAGACAAAACCACTGAAACCGCGTATCCCTCCAATCTCTTCTCGCCATTACCCGTCTCTGTTCACATGTCTCCTCCTATTTCAAACCAGTGGTATCTCATGCCATCCCCCTTCAACAGCCCGCGCTGTCTATCCACGGGTTTTTAAAAGAAAAACCCGACCCGACCTATGTATGATATGAGTATGATATGAAATGGGTATCGTATCGGGATGGATCGAATCAAATTCAAATCAAATCATCTCGCTCCGATGCAGGCCCGTGCGAAACTCGTTTCGCCCCTCCTGCTGCGCCACCTGCGCCTGCACCTGCTGAAACACCTGGTTCTGGAGCCGGTAGTTCATGCTGACGGGCGGGTGCTGCTGCGGCGGGGGTGGCGGCGGCGGCGGGATGCTCTCGTACGGCGCCGCCCCCTGGTGGTGGTGCATCATATCGGCATCCCGCGGCGCCGTCCGGCTGCGGCTGGCCGACCGCATCCGCTCCGTCGCCCGCGTGATGCGCGCCCCGATGCTGTTGTCGACGCTGCTGCGTCCTCGGTTGTGGCCGTGGCGCGGGTTTGGCGGGGAGATGATGGGGACTGTGGCTTCGCTGACTGGGATAGCGGCCGGGATCGGGGGTGGGGGAGGAGGTTGTTGTTGGGGTTGCTGTGACTGCAGTGAATAGTGTTGCTGCTGTGGCTGCGGTTGGTCATCATCCATGACAATCTCGATCATGCCTGAGCTGCCGCCGTATACCACCGGCATCGGGCCATTGCCAAGATGCGGGAGAGGAGCGGGCGGCGGGGGTGGAGGCTGAGCGAGGTGCTGGAGTTCCTTGAGCATCGGCGGCACCGGCGGCGGTGGCGGAGGGGGAATGTTTGAGTCGTGGGAGGGCCTCCGGCCTGGGAAAGCGTTCGCGTCGTGAGACGGTCTTCGACCCTGCATGGACATCGAGTTTGCAATCGACGGCCGCCTGGAGTGACTTTGAGGCTGCACCAGGTCTTGCGGGGGAGCAGACATGGACCTCCCAATCTGAGCAGCCAGCCGAGAGTGTGCAGCCGGAGGTGGCGTGTAGACCGTCGACGGGAGCAGCAGGGGAATATCGTCATCCTTCCGCTCCTCCGCTTCCTTCTCTGCCTTCTTTGGCGAATGCCTACCAGGTGACTGGTGATGCGACGACTGCGATGATGGCATGGCAGGCGACGCTTGCGCGAACGTCGACGGAATGGGGGGAACGGGTACGGTGCGCCTGCCGGACTCAGACTCCATGACCAAACGCATCGCTCTCGGGGTGGCCGGCAATCCAATCGCCGGCCCGTTGCGGTTCGCATACATGCTCCTCCCAGCGCTGGGGTCCACACTCGCGCTGCGGAACGGGAGGTCTTCCTTCCTCGGAGGCACATATGTCGTGCTTGGGAGTTCCATGAGCGAGGGTAGCGGCGCAGGGGTGATCTCGTCGGGATGCAAGATCGGAGGAGCTGAGGGCCTCCGTGCGAGCGACTTCCGGCGTTCCTCGAGCTCACGTGCGGCTGCCTCCTTCTTTAGTTGTCTCACGTCCTTGATAACTTTCAGGTCCCCTGAGCCGTCAGAAACAAGCTGCATCGGCGCCGGAGTCTGCAATGGAGCACCAATCTTGAGACGTGAAGCACCGCTCTCCGAGCCCACATGCGACGGAGTCCGTCGGACATCCGACTTCTCGCGGGTTGTCTCTCGAGTGGACCAAGCCGTGGATCGAGCCGACACTGGAGACGTAGGACCCTCTCCCTTACCGGTCCTGCTGGCGCTCCGATTGTTCCTCTGGCGAAACTTCTCCCGAGCCTCGACCGCCTTTCTGTAATCTTCCTCGTCGTCGGATCCATAGTAGTGCTCCCGTAGGTTTGCTGACATTGGCTGCGGAGAAGATGGTGATCTGTTTGACGGCGGCCCACGCGACGCGGAGCGGCCACGGAGATCCAGTGCTGGCGGTACGTGGTGTCTATCGACACTCCGCGCCCGGCTTGAACCACGGCCATTGCGGCTGCCAGTGCGGCTCGACCCCCTTGCCCGGGAGCCGTCCGGGTCGGCATAGCCCACTTTCCTCACCGTACTTGGTTGGCTTGACGGCTCCATCTCATCATTGGAAACATCAATCAACCTTCCTCTGCCACCAGCATGTGAGTGCAGCTGCTCGAGGTCCTCCTTCGGCGTGGCCAAGTTGATCAGATCCTCTGGCGACATTGGCACCGGCGATTTAGGAGAGCGTTTCCCGCCCTTGGGCGTGTAGCTCCGCGCCGCTGCCCGCCCGCGGTCTCGCGACTTTTCACGGTTGTCCTTGCGTGATTGACTCGTATCGCGGGCATGGCGGCCGTCGCGGCTGCTCCCCCGAGCTTGTCCTCGCTTGCCCTGTGCCGCTTCCAAGCTTTGAAGATAGTCATCCAAGCTCTTACCTTGATTGTGATGGTATCCACGTTGACTCTTTGCAACGCTGGAGGTCACGGAAGCTGCGGATGCCGCGGACGCGGCAGAAACCACAGAGCTGGCGATGGATCCCGGACCTCTTCGCCTAGACGGCCAGTGGTATCGGACTGAAGAGTTTGCCGATGGTTCGGGCGAGGTGAGGTCCTCCGGCAGCGAGTCCTTGAATGCTGGTAGAGATAGGTCAAGGCCTTCGGGAATACGGCTACGGGAGCCATTCCTCCCGTATCTTCCGCCTTCCATCAGAGCAGCAACCGCCGCTGGTGATGGAGACGGGGGCGGATGTCCCTTGACGGTATCCTTCATCAGTCTTGGGCTAGCGGTATTCGGCCTCGTCAGCTCGAGGTTCCTAGCGGCGCTCTCTTGAACGTCCATCGACCTGAACGCGCTGGCATAGGGGTCTGTGTTCTGCTGCGCCACCGCAGTCAAAAGATCGCGGTGACCCGAATCGGGGGCTTCGCCGATTGAAGGTAGCCGCTGGCGGCCAAAACCGTGCACTGGGCGAGCAGATGCTGGCGTATTGAACTGACTTCGGTTTCCACGCAGAATCGCGGTGGCCGGGTCCGCACCACCAGGCGACAGAGCAGATTCTAGGATGGGTGTTGCCGCAGCGGCGATCGGTGTCTTGCCGTCATCGACGTTCAGTAATAGTTTCGACTTGGCTTGCCCGTCTCCGAACGAAGTGATGAGCTTCAGCGCCGAATTCTTCGCGACACTTCTCTGCGGCCCGTGGTTCGTGACCGGAGGCGAGAGCGGAGGGCTGAGCAATTCTGGGACAGCCTGCGTCATGCTCAGGAAGCTGAGCTGTTGCGCGGATGGGGAAGTCCAGGGCTCGGTGGATTCGCGGCCAGTGCAGGCAAAGCATCGAATAGCCAGCTGCTGCTGACCATGCTGCACTGCCCACTCACCCCATTTCCTGACAATCTGTTCCTGGCGCTCCCAAGCTGCCGGGAAGAAGAGGCATGTCAGGATGAGCCCCTCCATGTATTTCTTGTGCGAGATGTATATCTCTACCGCATCGTTGTGGTCGCCCATGCCAACCATGATCGTGGCGGCAGCGTGGACATCTCCACTCTCCAGCAGCCGTTGCACATAGGCGCGGCCCAGCTTGTGCTGAGATGCTTGCCCACCAATCCCGCTTAGCGCAAGAAGCATCCAGTCAGACGAAGTCATGTTTTCAGATCCCATAGCCATGATGTCGGTACTGATATCGCCCAGCCACTTCGCCAGAAGAATGCGGTTCGTCGAGCCCAGGGGGTGGCGGGACATCTCGTCCCGGATCAAGTCGTCGATGTCCTTATGCCACCCGAAGATGGTACTCAGCATCTGCCGCCGCAAATCATCGTTGGTCAATCGACTGTGGTCCGTTGAATACGGCGCTTTGTACGGCACGTCTGCGAGGCGGCTCTTTGTGAACTTGAAGAGATCAACCACTCTCGAGTCCTCGGGGCTGCGCGGCACCTCATTGCGCAATCTTGAAGGTTTGTGGGCGGAGCGATAATGCGAGCTTCCCATCGAAATCGAGCTCGTCGTCGAAAGAGATTCTCTTTCCTTTCTTTCCCGGGGGTGAGTCTGGCCCGATCGGAGCGAGGAACCCGCCGAAATGTAAGTGTTTTCGGTCATGCTCCGTGAGACGGTAGACGCGGGATATCGCCGCTGCGCTGTTTGGGACGTGGAGGATGAAATGGAAACCGTAGACTTGCTGATATTCGAAGCTGGCGTGGTAGGGCGATACTGCTCCGTGTCTGAATCGGTTTGGAGGTATCGCGCCAAAGGTGACCTCCCATCTTCTTCCGACTCCGACATTTCAGGGCGGAATGTGATTTGGACATCAGATTCGGGCTCGGAAACGTTTCCGGGCTGACCCTTATCCTCTGCCTCGAGTGAAATGGGGGGTGACGGAGGGAGCAGATTTGCGGGATGCTGTACGTTGTTAAGAATCATGGCTGGCGCGTTGAGGTCGAATTGCTGAACGGTGTTGTTGGCTCCGAGTGTGAAGAGCATTGCGCCAGGCCCGTAAACAGCCAGACCACGGATGGTCTCCAGGGTCGGGATGGTGTCGTAGGTTACATGCTTGGTGCGCACGTCCCATGAGATTGTTTCTCTGGTCATGGTTAAATAATTGATGACATGTCACTCGTCGGGTTCATTGGCACTCACGATTCTGAGTACTGGATGATGCGGCCGTTCTTGGACCAGCCCATCCAGTTGGGGCCTGTCAGGTAATTTTCCGTCCTCTTCAAGATGCGCACAATCTTGGCCGGGTCGTCGGTGTTGTACGCCTTGGACACGCTCCAGACACGGAGATCGCCATCGTTTGTCTGCACCGCCAACATGTCGGATTTGGACCGAGAAGACGAGGCATGCCATGACAGAGTCACTATCGGCGACGGCCCCCTTGATGTAGTGAGATTGTGCAGAATTGTGAACCTGGGCTGAAGTGTCGCTACGAGGAGCGAACCGTTCTGGTAACTGCGAGCTCGCGTTAGCCTCAGTCACGCGTCCGCCAAACATGAGGCAGGCCTACCCAATGGCGAATGTCCTGCAGTCGGCTGCCGGCGAGATGGCCGTAATGGCTATTTGGTCAATCGTCCTCGCAGAGAGGTGCTCTGACGTTGTTGGCTCGAAGAGGATCACATTTCCTTGTGTGTTGCCTGGGCTCTTGGTCAGCCAAGTGGTCACAGCAGCCAAGTTGTGGCATGTTGCACTCACCAAAAGCGACGTTGCCGTTGCGCATCCACGCGGCGCATGTTAGGTTCTCGTAGGACGCAAACCGAGCAACCTCGTCTCCTGTCAGGAGATCCCACACAATGGCCGTCTGCCCTGCGTCGTAGCTGACTACCAATCTCCCTGCTCCCATGTCGCTGTGGTTGTCGACGGCCAGCAGCTGCACCTCCTCCGAGTGCCGCGCGAACCGTCTTTCTATGGCGAGAGTGTCGTAGTGGCAACACACGACAGAGGTCCCTTGGGCGTAGAGGAACATGGAAGCCGTGGCGGCGCATGGTTCGAAGTAGCGGCCGACGGTGCTTGGGTTCGGCGTAGTCATGGCGTAGCCGTGCATGTGCGCGATCCGTCCCTTCTCATGGGCCGCGGTGTTCGAGCTTGCACGGCTCCGCGAGCTGTGGGGACCGGCGGCGGACATGGTGAGCAACGGGGGCGAGCTAGATATGTCCTCGCTCGTTGTAGTCCACGGGTTTGTGGAAGCCGCCTGCACCTGTTGTTTTATTAGCCGGCTGCTTGCACCGCAGAGCTTCGGCGCAGTTTTGCAAGCGATAGTGGCCGCGGGCACTCAAGGGCCCAGGGCATCTGGCATCGTCCGGCAAGCGACCAACATACCACGAGCGGTCGAGCAAAGGGAAAACATGAAACATACCAATCGGTAGGTGAATTGCACCCACCGGACGTGGAGCGGCGAACCAGGACGAGCGACAAGGCTACACAATCCGACCCCCAACCATCACATGGAACAGTGTCTTCCGCTGTCAGTTCCCGTGGCCGGTTACGTTCCTCCACGTTCCGTACGCCTATGAGTGCCAAGCTTCGAAGGTCTCCCGCAGCATGTGTCGGCGAGCTGGTCGTGCCGGTCCAAGCGTTCGTTGCGCCTGTCGTGTCTGGGGATGCCGATGCAAGTCGACTCCTCGGTGTGGTTTCGATGACGGAAGACGTAGCGAGAGGTTGCGGGTTTCCGGGCACGGTGCGGTAGGGGAAGACGGAAAGGAAGAGGCGGGTTCGAGACGAGGGTTGGAAGGGTATTGGGTCGGCCGCACGGTTGCACCAGGGAGTGTGCTTCTTTGCTGGGAGGGAGAGAGAGAACAAGATGCCGCCTTAGACGCAGGAGGGAAGGGGGTGTGCAGGCAAATCTGTATGGGGGCGGCAAAGATAAGTAAGTCTACCGGCCTCGCTCAGGGGTTTTTGAGAGTCTCCCGGCGCTTGTCGTTGCGGCAAAAGAGCTTCGGCGTGTAGGAGGCGGGAAATGGGAAGGGGGGGGAAGGGGGGAGGGTTGGTTCAACGACAGCGACAGCGAGCACAGAACCGTACCAGTTCAGAGTGTGTGTAAGTGAGAGGAGACCAACTCCCGTTTCCAAATTACCGCGCTGCTTCTCGTTCTCTCTCTTTTTTTTTGCCGCTCAAGCATATGCACGATGCGCGTCAACAAGAGAAATGGGATGCAGAAATCAGAAGAAATGGGAAATGGAAAAGAGAAACACACTGTTCTGTTGCCACGAGGGTGTGCCGGAAAATAAGACTACCCCCAGCCATCGCAAGGCGCTTAAACTGGATGGCTCGGCCTTGTCACTGGCAGGCCCTGGAGCACATATAAGATTAGGAGGTTCCGCTCCCTGTGTTCTTCTGCGCTGTCCTGCGGGTTTCTCACTGCCTCCTCTTCGCTTGCACCCCATTGCGTGCATCTGGGAGCAGATGCGGGTCGACCAGGGCCAAGGGGGGGTTCGTCCTGTGGTTCCGCGGGGGGGGGGGGGGGTGGTGCTGCACGGAAAGGCAGATGGCAAGATGCGCATTGACTAGGGCGGCACTAGCAGCGGGCGAGGAGCCGGGGTCTTCTGTCGAGTAAGAATGCGGCTTGCACTTGGGCTGGACGAGACCCTGGTCTGCAGGAGCAGACAGTGACTTCGATCTGGCCTTGTCACTGGTGGGAAGCGCAGTAGCCCGGACTCGAGCAGTGACTTCGCAGCGGTCCGCATCAACCGTGGTTGGCCTGCAGCATCCGACGTACATGGTACATCCAATATTTGCCATAATTAGGTCACGGCGCTGGGTTGGCCGTTGACATTGCGAGGTCCTGTTGAGGGATCCTGCGTGTTTCTGCTGACAGATCCCACATGACCATTGCTCCCCTGATGAGGGTGAATCCGGATGCTGTCTGTTGATCGTTTTCTACCGGATAATGGGATGGGCGAGCTGATGGCTGACGAGGCACGCACAAACCTTTGGGGTTGTGTCGGGGCCGAGCGGCCGGGTGTGCCGAGCTGGGGGGGGAGCTGCTGGACCGGGTGCTGTGTGAATATAGGTAGCATAGTGATTTGTACGTATAGTACGGCGCTGGGCATGCCCCGTTGCGGCCCGGTTTGTGTGTCTCTTTTCTGGTGGGCTGCTGCTGTGATGTGCCGTAGCGCACGAGATATTCGTATCGCCTACCGTACGAATCCCAGGTACCTGTCTGTTTCCAGCGGTACCTTACCTGGGACGTTGCAACGATCTGCAGGCCGGGACCTCTGCCCCGCAGCAGCTGTGCCGTTCATGATCGGGGGGGGGGGGAGCTCGCCATGACCCTTTGCTTCAATTTTTTTTGTGTTGGGTTTATTCTCTCTCTCTCCCCTCTCATCGGCCACGTCCTGGCAGCCATTGCTGCTCAGGATGTCGACTTTTAATTTTCGGCTGGTTTGGGATCCGGTTGTCAGGGGATCAACAGGCAAACCCCCTTTCGTCTCAAATTCTTGAATCAGGGTTGTTCCTGGATTTTTGGCGACTTGGAGATTCTTCGAAGTGTGGTTGGCTGTGGAGTGGGGGAACCAAAGCAGAACCGGCGGCGGGGAGAAGTGGAGAGCCACACCTCAGGGCAAGGGTCTTAAGCGCCTTGCCTGGCAATTGGCTGGTAAATCCTTGTTTGGCAGCCAATCACGGCTCCCATCACCCGTGCTCGCAGGGATCCTATCGCCATCCCGCCCTCGATCTTTCGACCTTTCGACGCCTCCTGCCGTATTATCCCATTGTTCTCGCCTCGAGTCCTTCGAGTTTTCTCAACAATGGGGTTAGCCATACTATGTAAAGCCGCTGGCAGTGAAGCCATTTTTGAGGTGCTGCCCCTTGCCCCTGAGATCAAAGACTTTTAGTTTCAGATGGCTGTTTTGCTTTTGCAGTGCATACTTTCCATGAAAGGTTTGGTACTCCGTAGTTGGTTTTTCAGATAACGTTTGTACATAGGTAACTGTGTACATATGCCATATGCCCTATGCATACACACAGACCCTGGGAGGCCATCTTCTCGGGCTCAAAGCGCCGCTCCGCCTCCCCGGCACATCCCGCCTTTCAGGTCGAATCTGCAAACATCCAGCTTGCAAACCAGGCCATCTTTCTCCAGATTCATGCGGTGAAGCCCGAACATCGGTTTCAGGGTTGAGCGCGGTGCTGCCTGAATACGATTCCTGCGGCGTCTGAAACCCCCAACTTTTGGGTGTCCCTTGTGCTACAGTCCAGTACACACACACCCCACCATCAAACCCAGCTGCAGGTCCACACTCTACCTGAGAATTGCAGATTAAGTCGCATACCTCAACGGCTTGCGCTCTTCCACTGAGAAGCTGTAACCCATGGTTCGGGTCTGATGGGTTTGGGAAATCTTGTCAATGCACATCACCGCGTTCCAATCATATCAGCAACACGTGCTTCTGCACCTCTTCCGATGGCATCAATCCTTCCATCACGAGCAACGGCCCTGCAGCCGCGAGATTTGATTCGCTTTTTGCCGTCACCATGGGCGGGATGCCCTCTCAAATCATCGTCTCCATGCTCACTTCGACACCATGGACGCCCCGTCCCATGAGATGCTATAAGCCGGTGTCGTTGAAAGTTGACAAATCTGACCGCTATATCACCTCGGCCACGGGGTAGTTAGCAAGGAACAAAACTGGACCACCACAGCAGACACACCGCGCCTGCAGGCAACGACACTCAGAGCAGCGCTTCCGGTTGGGCGGCTGCTGGGCCCTCGGGTCTTCAAGGGAGACAGGCCATTCGTTCATAGTTCATACCCACCTCGCGAGACCGCAGCAGGAGAGGGTCGCCCCCGCGTGCGACCATCTGTGGCCTCGCTGCGAGTTCATGCTTTTTTGGCACGAGAGGGCAGGCGGCCACGTTGAGGGCCCCATACCCGACTGCTGGGACCGGCGGCCCTGTGGTGGCTTTTGGCGCGGTGGGCATCGTGCTTGTGTTGCCCAGTGTCGCCCTTCCGCAGCCGATTAAGCAGAGCCAGTCGCCATGCCGCGCCCCTGGCATGGTCGTATATGCTGTCAGACGTCAGAACTTAGTGGTTGCATATCGCTCTGATGCAGCAAACGAGCCAAATGTCACCTCACCCCCATCTGCCCCCCATCTGTGTCGTTGTTTCTTCTGGAACACCCACGGCATCGTCGCCCAGTTGCATCATGGAAAAAGGAAGGGGGGGGGGGACCTCGGGGGCCTCGGCGTCTTGTCTGCCCATCGTCGGACAACGTGGGGCTTTTCCTCGGCCGGCGCTTCTGGGACGCCGGATGTCACCGCCGGTTTGTCACTGAGGAGAACAGGAGACCCAATAATAATATCCACTGGGCAGAGTCGGGAGCAGGGGACATGAGAAGTTGTGGTGTGAGTTGCTGGCCCCCTCTTCCCCAGACCCCCAGACCTACGGTAGGCCCCAGACCCGTAGGCCCCAGTCACAGCATGACAACTTCATGGCATCCCGATCTGATCGTGCCAATCTCAAATTTGATGGACCGGGGGACGACCCCGAGGAGGTCAAAGCGGGGGCCGAGCCCTGGCCTCCTTCCCCTCCATCTCCGCATGCCAGATGGATGATGGAAAGAGCTTACATAGTACAGTACGGTCAGTACCGCAGTGGAAGGAAGGGCGGGTAAAGCGGGGCCGACGGCAGCTTCCTTTTCATCCCATGTCGCGCAAGGGTTCTCCCTGCAACTGCTTCGCACGATCCGCAGCAGCATCAAACTCTCCCCGCCTCGCCTCTTGTTGATGTCAAGCAAGTCTGTTGGTTCGGATGGGTGCCGCAAGAATATTGTTATGCTCGGACACGGCGGTCCGTCGGGGGCGACCGGGACCGTGTATATCGCAATCTTAACGCATCACAACATGATATCGCAGCACTTGCTTCTTTTGTTTCTCATACTGCAACTTCCAGCACGGGCACTCACGGGTTAGCTTGACCACTCACACAACCTCGTGGTCCGGGGTTCTAGGGTTGCAACCGTCTGTTCATCTCGAGTGTCTCAGGGCGACCGAGGACAATATGCCATTAGCTTCTTCCCACCTGCACTTACCAAAAAAAAAAAAAAAACCCTTGGCTTTGCTGCCTTTTTTTTTTTTTTTTTTTTTTTTTTTTTTTTTTTTTTTTTTTTTGGGGGGGGGGGGGGGCGGGGGGACACGCGACCGATGCGTTCAAAGGCGGCAAGACAATGGTGCTAACATCGTTTAGGAGTTCAGGTTTTCATG